>JANAVB010029771.1:115000-141589 GCA_029216955.1 Iris pallida
GAAGAGCAAGGATGCCAGAAGTCCTTTAGGCCGTGGTTGCAGTGTCTGCTAACTTTGTGAATCTGTCGGAGGACCTCCTGAATCAGCTGGGTGGATGAATATTGGTGACCCTTATATAAATTTGTTGCGATTCTTCCAGATGACCCACATGATGGTGGCTGCAACGATCTGATGGCTGTGTGACTTGGATCCCCAAATGGCAAGAAGATCGTTGAAGCTCTAACCAGCCTGGTCTCATTTGCACCGAAGTGAGGGCAGTCCAAAGCTTAGCGGGTAAGTCTCCAGAGTGAAAGATGTGGTCGACCGTTTCGATTGTCTCGTTGTGCAGCAGTGACATGCAGAAGCTAGCTGAAGCCAATGTTTTTGAGGGCATCATCGGGGAGCTTCTTACGAAATGCTCTCCAGATCAAAAAGACCATTTTTTGGAATACAAGACTGCCAAAATGGGCGATGATGGGGGAAGGAACACCATTGTCGCGGGCAGCACTCTTAGCCGAAGCTATTGGAAAGGAGCCGTCAGTCGATCAAGACCACTGCAGAGCGTCCGGTTCTGAACCTATCTTCAGCCCCGTGTCGAAAAGCATTACCACATCCTCGTCCCCGGGCTATTCACGAACCCTATCCCAATTCCATTCGCCCGAGGGGTCGCACAAATCCCTGATCGAACTGTTCGTAGGGGATTCATGGCGTTGATTAAGCAAATATTCTCCGGCCCAACATTTGAAGAAAAAGAAGATTCCCCCGACCCCAACCGAAGCCAGATAAAAGGTTCGGCTAGACTCCTACCCTTCAGATGCGGCACCAAGAAGCGGAGGATCTGCAGTTGGAGTCCACGTTAGTTGGATGAGAATGCTAAAATATCTGGCCTTCATAAATCATGCCCAATATATATATATATATATATATATATATTCTTTTTCTACCAGCACGTGCGGGCTCAGTTAAATCGTGTGTCTCCCCACAAACGATTTTTAGCCGGTCGTATATTGTTTCAGACTCTTCGCGCGAATCTTGTCCGCACTAGCTTTTTTCATCATCTCCCCACACGTACGCCTCACGCACTCCGCGTGCTCTAGAGCCTCACTGGACGGCCGACGTCTTTCGATCCCGGCAACTCAACGTCTCGCTTTGCTCACGATGCCGAAGGCGCCCCCGACATCTTCACGATGCCTACGACAGCTGATGCCGCCCAACCACCCGTTTTATGCGCACGACGCCCTTACGACGTCTTTTCGACGCCCATAGGGAACCGTACGACGGGCCACATGGTCGGCCGTTTTATACCGTGGTAGAATGATATCGATCCTCGACCGCCCGCGCGGCGCCCTAGCCGTTGAGTTTTCATGCATGGGGCATCCATTTTGTCTTACGCTAGCTCAGATCGTGGCCATTTTTTGTCAGTCCTTCGACGTTGTGGATGCCTGACATCGCACAAGCCAGGCTCATGATCGCCATATATATATATATGTGTGGTGTGTGTGTTTTTGTGTGTGTATATACACACACTATATATATATATATATATATATATATAAGCAAATGACCTCTAGCCTAGTGGTTAAGAGAGATGCATGTGGCCCAAGTGGTCGGGAGTTCGAGGTGCTCATACATCAGTATAGGGTTTCATATCGAATATCAGAGTCTCTAGGTGCAGGGGAACACTTAAATTCTGCCGTGTCATAGTATCAGTACCATCTTGTTATATTAATGCCTGTGCTACATTGATGCTGACCATCTATGTTGAACCTGATCAATGCTCCTTGTCTTGTTAAGTACTATTTTATATCAAATAAAACATGAGCTATATGGTTAGGCAGGGCACCACGAAGGTATTTGCTCTGTCACAGATTTCAGAGTTTGACTAATACCTACATGTATCAGTGATACCTACCCGAGTCTGCTTGTTGCATAGAAAGTCCAGGTTGGGGTTTTAGTAAAGAGTGGAAACTTGCTACAACAGTTTGCAATAGATGAACATGTGATAGTGGAGATAAAATATCAATCTTGTGATATTCATAAGTTTTCAACAGTTCTATTGAAAGAAAAGTGTATCTCAAGATGGACAATAGCAGGAAGAACCTGTATCATACTGCCATACTACCTGTGTGTGTGGTTTGAATAGGAGGGTCGAAACGGAACCTACATTGGAAGGGATATATTGATCATAGACTACAGTAGGCCAATGATCAGGATACGTGCAATGCAGCATAGGTTAGTGGAACTGAAATAAGAATGCCAAATTGGAAGAATCTCAATAGATAATGGATTGAAATATAAGATAAGAAATGAGTGTAATCTTGGAAAGTTGGAGGCAGAGACAATTAAGGATAACTTGAGAGAAACTCGTTTGAGTTGGATAGGCATTAACTGGGTCAGATGTTCCTTACATCAGATTTTTGATGTGAAATCTCCAAACTAGTCTACCATATCATAGCTTATTTAAAATTCAGGCATCGAGACAATAGGCAAAACTGTCTGTTATCCGATTTTCTTTTGTTGCTGTTATTAGATAGCAGCCAGAATTTAGATCATCTCTTCATATGATTGCTAATGTCATCACATATGCCACAGAGAAATACTACTTGTTACACATATCTAGTAGTGCCATTGTCAAGTGTCAGGTCAGCTGAACATTACTACATGTGATGAATGCCTTGGTTCCTTAGGCATTTTCCACGTGGTGATTGGTGTATTACACTTGTTACTTATATGGGAAACTTTCACTCGAGGCATCTATAAAGTAAAATTTCCATCTAGCTTTTACAAAGTAAGTTTTCTCTTCCAGCCTATTCTGAATATCATTCCTGATGATATCTAGAACAAACCATTCTCCTTATTTCCTCTTTCAATACAGTCATTTTATTTCCCTTCTATGAGGCCTTTCTTGATATATGCCCTTCTGTTGAAATTCTCCTTGATCATTTTTATTATGCATGATGATGGAACACTCGGTCCCTTAGTATCAGTCTTGAACTAAAAGGTGCATACAGTATTTCAGTAGCACTTGATAAATCTGTGTGTATCACATAAGCAGGTAATATGAGTATCAGAGACAAGTATTTGGGGTAGTGCTAGAGAAAGACAAAATGGATGTTGAAGGGTTAGTAGGCAACCTAGTATACACTAAGTTACCACATAGATGTTGGTGTCATCAAGGTATTGGGCCATGTTAGGTAAGGGCATGTATTAAGCCAGCTTAGAGAGTTATCCAATTAGGTACAAGTGGGAAATGGTATAGAAGCCTAGCAAGAGAAATAGATTGGTTGCTAAATTCATTCATTTATTGATATGATAAATTATTGAACATATTCTTGGGATTTTGACTCAGTACTTGAACCGTACCCGCAGCTCAGGACCTAAGGCAAGTATACCTTGCCTCCCTCTACAGTTTTTTTACATGCATTTTATTTTATTATTCAGTCTTTGATTTGTTATGGACATGTTTTTCGTATGTTTTGTCGAGTTGTTTTATTACATATTTTGTGTTCATGTTTGTCCTTGTGGTTCATATTTGGAGTTGCCCTCACCAGTACCTTGCTTGAGTCGTGTCATAGGACGAGTGCGTGTAGTGAAACTAAATACTTGATTATCGTTTTAAACCAGAGAGTCCACACTCAGGACGAGGGTTGATCAGTGCACCAGAGAGTCCATACTCGGGACAAGGGTTTTGTCGTGTTCATTGGCACCAGAGAGTCCACACAGGACGAGGTGTTTGCTGTGAGCTAACCAGAGAGTCCACACTCGGGACGAGGGTTAGTGCTTAGTTCAAACCCGTAAGTCCACACTCGGGATGAGGTTTTGATTTTTCATTGATCTCGTATTCATCGTTCATCTAGCAGTTCATTTATACGTAGTTGATTTAGTGTTCGTGTTCGTAGTCATTTGTCGTGTTCCTTTTTTCTTGTTTATTTTCTTACGTATGATAAAACTATTATATAGGCATGTATTATGTATCTTGTTATGTCCTCTGAGGACCTGATGATCTCTTCAGGTTAGCCGAGTTTGAGTCAGGAGCAGGCGAGTGGGTTTGAGTTAGCATCAGACCGCGAAGTTTTGCAGTTGAGGTTGCCTTGATTAGCAGGTTGTATTCAAATAGTATATTTATGTATTTTTCTCTTTCCGTCTATTGGTAGTGGATTTGTGTCCACCGGACGTGACATTGGTCTTGGAAACATTCAGTTATATTCATTATTGTTCAGTTTCATGTCTTATTCATTGATCTTGGTTGTGATTTGATTATTCTGTGGATGAGATATAGATTACCATGAGGTTCTAGACTGCCATGACTTGTGATTGTAGACAGCATTCTACCGTCGACACTGCGGCGTAGGCTGGGCTTGGACACGTCTTGTATCCAAAAAGCGGGTGCGGGTCGTGACAAGTTTTTTACTTGTAAACCCCTTGATCAATTTCCATTGTGTTAAAAATCTTTTTTTATTTCTATTTAGCATTTATTCTTATGGAATACTAACAATAGAGGATGAAATTGAAATAGGTGAAAGGGTAGGGACCTAAGTGCAAATGGGAGTTTTTAAATTCTCCAATACTGTTTAAATTTAGTCAATAAGACTGGGACCAAATTTTTGAATTCCTGTTAAACCAACTCCAAATCCTACTTCTGCCGAGAGATAAATCTCTCCAAATCGAATTCAAATCGGATTCCCACAATCCTGTTACCCAGAATTCCCAACTATATATATTAGGGGTTCGATCATAGTAGAAACACTAGAGATCTTGTCTCCACCTAAATTTTAGTCGACCAATCCATAATACTTCGTAGAAGAGAAACGCTCGAAGTTCTTCAACCAGGTAATCCTATACACTTTTCATCTTTTGCCAAAACCGGGAACATAACAGTCATCTGTAATATTGTAGATGTTTGATAATAATCCTAGTAGAACCCAGGGTACATAATAGGGATACGGATGACACCAACAAAGGGGATTGGGTTGTTCTCATGCCAGGAATAGTTAGGTGAGGTATGTCCTGTTACCTAGGGCTATGCATAAAACATTAACTAGAGTAGGAGACAACTTGTACCACCTGCCAAGGACCATGTGACATTAGAGCATTGCTTAAATTCAGAAAACCTAATAAAGAGTATCCACAAGATTATAGGATGGTTTAGGATAGCCTGGGCATGGGAGAGTATCTACATTAGCATCCTGCGTCAGCCTGGGAACAGTGGATGCCTAGTGGTCTACTGATCAATACGAATTGGTGTCCAAGGATGAAACCTTGGACTATGGGATAATTGATTTCATAGGACAGATACTGCTGATACCTTGTGTGTATGAGTAAATCTCACATAGGTGGGGATGTCATCAATATTCCACATTAGGAGATTTCTGAGTGCTTTGGTTGATACCCTAGGATATGTGGTACATATGAGGGGCCTTAGCATCAGAAGGAAAGGGGGGGGGGACAGGACCTAGGTACTTGACAGGTTAATACTGCTCTTGCACCCACTAGAGACCTCGAGTCCATCTCTCATATTACACTAGGACAATAATTCAGGATATAGGCTACAAGAACCTAGGACCTATCTAATCTGATAGGAGGAGGATGGATAGAGTAGCAATTTAGCTTGGGTGGCTGTAACACCTAGGTACAGGCTGTACAACTGTTTAGAGACCAAAAGGAGTAAGGGTACACTAACATACACGTTAAAGGAGGACATTAGGATAAGGTCTGCAGGCTAGTACCAACCTATATGTTGAATCGACACTATAGGATACTGTCATTGGGAAGTGACCCAAGATTTCCTTGTTGCACAGGGGATCCTGAACCATGGGATCCCCTGGTATCTCACAGATATTTAGCATGGGCTATGTGGAGAGTGGTATCCAGGTTATGTATACATGAGGGGTTGGCTTGACAGGACAGCACTCCCAAGCCTAGGAGACCTGTAAGGATTAGATACACTCAAGTCCTTAACACATGTATTGTTCCTTCCCCTGCCCTCTGGATATCACCTATAATGGCCTATCTTAAAGTGCCTGCTCCTATGCCAATATTAGGACAGGTGGTCTAAGTAGAGTTAACCCAAGAAATATTGTCACATAGAGACCTGGATAACCAGATTTGAAGACAACAATATGGATAAATCAACTGGGTTAACAAAGACACAGGGGTGATGTGGGGCTAAGGGTTGTATCAGGAAACACTAGTCAAGAGAACATGGGACTAACTATTAGTCTATTACCTGGCTGCAAACAGGACCTAGGTTGTTCCTAAATACCTATGGATAACCAAGACTACAACTAGTATGCCAAACCTTAATGCAGTCCTTGACCATACAGAAGGCGATTAGTGAATATCTAGATTAGATGAGTAGGTATAGCAGTTGGAAAGAAGACCAAGGCTTGTACCTAGGTCCATGTAAATAGAGGGTACCTGAGATCAGTACACAAGTATTGAACTGTAGGTATAAGTAGGTATATGCACAGGTTCATCCTTTGAAGATCCTAAAGGCCTGAACTATAGGTATATGTAGCAAAGCCATATGGAGTACATGAGGATGACAACAGGGTACGAGTGAATATCAACCATACAGAGGTTTGTGAGTCCTTGCCTGGACAAATTAGAAATTATATGTTAAGGTAAGACACATGTTAGCAGTGAAGGCCAGTAGCAAACCTGGCTTATTACCTACACATTTCACGGTGCAATGTATAAGCATATAATTTTGAGTAAGGACAGGATGGCCAAATCTGAAAAGTTGGGTTGCAAGGGTAGGTGATTACAAGCAAGTCTGAGTACTGGGGAAGAAGTATAACAGTAGTATAACTAATAGAATAACATTTACTGTTAGCATATCATCTTAGCATTTCAGTAAAAGTTCACCCTTAATACTAGAACTAGAAGACTACAACCTAAATACATGGGGAAACCTAGGTCACTCATTAAACCAATAATAGATCACTGATTTTAGCACTTTCAATATTGTGTATTGATCTTTATAAATTACTAAATAGGTCATTTGGGCTCAGACTTGGCATTAGATCTTTTACAACAGTTCAAGACATCAGGCGAGTATAGTTTATTGCTTGTTTCCAGTATTGATTTTTACTATGCATCACTGTTAGTCGATAGATATGTGATTTCAGTCTTTATGTCAATTTTATTCTTTATGGTGTCGGGGGAAGTGAAGTACCAACGATGTGTGATTTGACCTTATACCGTGTATACCGTATAGACCGTGATTATTATTGCATTTACACCGTGTAGACATTATTTCTTTATTGCAGTATACCGTGTAGACCGTGTAACTTTATACCATGTAGATAGTGTAGACCGTGTCGCATAATTGTCCCGAGACCGGTTACATATCAAAGGTACTTCAGTCGGTGAGTATTTTATTGTATTTTATTTTCTGTTCTTGGTATTCAGTTTTATTCTGTCTTTCTTCATTTATTCTTATATAAATTATATGTCTAAAGGCTAACCTCTGTTATATAGTCATTTTCATATATTGGAACTGCATTCAGTGAATTGTACTCGTTCCATCCTGACTGGATGACCAAACAAATTTTAGGTGATGGCGATGAGATCGTGTGTCCTGACCAGTATGGCCCGTACTTGGGAGATGTATTAGAGACCGACTTTGCCTACCAGGAGGAGTACGCAGCATCTGATCCTGCTGCGCTTTCTTAGCTATTTTAGTTAGCATTGGGATTTTGTATTAGATATTTGAGTTGACCTTTGGAGACATGTCGTTGAGATTATTGTTGACTTTAGACTTCATACATTTCTTTGTGAGACAGTATATTATTTTATCTATTAGATGCTGAGTTCAGATATGGAGTTGTTGATTTTTCCTTGTGATATATCTTTTATTATGTGGTTGCTCATCATATTGTTACATCGTACTACCGCCGACTCTGCCGCGTAGGCTGGGCGTTTATACGGTTCATGCCTAATATTGGGTGCGGGTCGTGACATTTTTATGGTGGCCCATGCAGGTCGAAGTTTCACAAGGACAGCAAAACCGTGGTAGTACTTAAGTTAGTCGTACTACTGCGGGCCTGCAACTAGGATTAAGACTAGGAACCTAAGGACTGTCTTCCCAAGTTGAAACTACGTTATTGACTTCTATATTCGAATTCAAGTACCCTTATGCATTCTGTTTGAATCTTTCTATCGTCTAATGATTTTATTTGTTTTCAGCCAATGGATTCGCAGGACAGGAACAACGCTACACTAAACACTCCACCGACAATTGGCAGGTTTTTTACCTACGGGACCCTACCGACGCAGGGAGGCCGGCTTACTCAACAGGACGATCCGGGCCAGTCGCATTACTCGAGATTTCGTAGGGATGACATTCTATCGCCACCACAGTTTCCTCCATAGACTCCGGTGCCAGCACCCATCCCTTCTCCAATACCTGCTCCACCTACCATACACTCGACACCAGCAGTCTATCCACCACCGATGATGCATCCAACACCGGCTATGTATCCAGCTCCGATGATGTAGCAGGCACCCTACATATATCCAGCACCTACCATGCACCCAGCGCCTGCGATGTACCCGGCACTGCTCTGCCCCTGCCACCGACTGGATAATATTACCCTCCTCGGTATTTTCCAACAGCAGGCCAACATCTTTCGCGATACCTTGCGAGAGGCCATTCAGCAAAGGGAGGCCCACCAACAGCGCCCTGGGACGTCCAAGAACTTCATGGACCTCTGGCCCAGAGAGTTTGATGGGACCGATGGTATTATCTACTCTGATGAGTGGTTGGAAAACGTATAGCGGTACCTAAAGATGGCTCGTGTCTCAAAAGATCTAAAGGAGGAGTCAGCTAGTGGACAACTTTTCGACATGCACGGACGTGGTACCAGGGCGAGCCACGATTTGTTGCTCCAGACGTGACTTGTGGAGAATAGCGGCTATTCAAGAAGAAATTCTATCCTGACGTAGCACGAGAGGCATTGGTGAGCCAGTTCGAGCACTTGGAGCAGGGGAATCTCACCATTGACGAGCACACTGTGGAGTTTTCTCGCCTTAGTCGTTTCGTCGAGAGTTTGGTCAACACCCCGAAGAGCAAGGCCAGAAGGTTCAGAAAGGATTATCGTACACGATTCGTTTAGCTATCGCCACCAGTCACGCCACTACCTACGAGAAGATTTTGGAGGTCGCCCAGGCTGTAGAAGAAGAACTGAGTTACAGGCCGAAGAGGAGTCGAGACACTTTCGGCAGAGGCAACCATCCACCCACACAGGTGAAGCGTCCTCAGGTGCAGCCATGGACCTTCTAGCACCAGCAACCCTTCCAGCCCAATGGTAGAGCCCCAGTACATCAGCAGAATCGAGGCCTTTCCAGAGCTCAGACACAGCAGCCACAGAGACAGTTCCAACAGGCCCCACATTGTACATTTTACGGAAAGACCAGACACATTTGGGACGATTGCAGAATAAGACTTGGATCATGTTTATACTACGGATCACCTTCACATCCGCTGAAGGAGTACACGTTGGCTTCCGACGAGCAGGACGCGAGGCAGCTTCCGCACAGAGAAGACCGACTAGACAGCTAGCCGCCACACAGCGTAAGGTCCACCTCTACCCACTCAGCAGCAGCGGTTCGCTCAGCACCAGCAGAAAGGAGCAGCCCTGCAGGGTAGAGCTTTTGCCATGGCTATCGAGGAGCCTGAGCCTACACTAGATGTGATAGCAGGTTCCATACTTCGATTCTTTCTCCGCTATAGCTTTGTTTGATTCCGGTGCATCCCATAGTTTTATCTCTGTAGCTTTTGTATTCAAGCATAGTATAGCATCTGTACCCTGGTGGTAGTTGCAAAATTATGACAGGCGGAGGCGTTATCCTAGTTAAGGATATTTGCATGAGGCGGCGCATCACCTTGGGAGGTAGGGAGTTGCGCGCCAACTTACTCGTAATGCCACTACCGAGTTTTGACATCGTCCTCGGTATAGATTGGTTGAGTAAGAATTTTGCCAGTATAGACTGCCACCGAGGATGTGTCGTATTTAGTCCTCCCGGGGAGTCGACATTCGATTTCGCCAGAGGGCGATAGAGCAGAAGAGTGAAGGTCTTTACGGAGCTATGATTCTGGAGGGAGAGGCACTGCATCCCATATCACGGAGTTCATAGATGTTTTTTCGGAGGACTTGCCGGGATTGCCGCCAGACAGAGACATCGAGTTTGCCATTGATCTGGTGCCAGCGCAGTGCCAACGGCACAACCGGTACCAGATCAACAATAAGGAGGCTGAAGAATTGAAGAAGCAGATCGATGAATTGCTAGAGAAGAGGTTCATCAGAGAGTTCGTCACCATGGGGATCCCCTATCCTCTTCGTGCCGAAGAAAGATGGTACGGTGCGAATGTGCATCGACTATCGAACCTTAAATAATTACACTATCAAGAACAAGAATCCGCTGCCGAGGATAGATGATCTCTTTGATCAATTAAGCGGAGCGTGAGTACTCTCAAAGATAGATTTGAGGTCGGGCTACCATCAGCTGAAGGTGAAGAAAGAAGATATACCGAAGACTGCCTTTCGAACCAAGTACGGGCAATACGAGTTTATGGTGATGCCGTTCGGATTGACTAATGCCCCAGCAGTCTTCATGAACTTGATGAACACGATATTCCATCCATACCTTGACAAGTTCTTGGTGGTGTTTATCGATGACATACTTATTTATTCGAAAACACCGGAGGAGCACGAGGAACATCTGAGGATCATGCTAGAGACCCTCAAGAAGGAGAAGCTCTATGGAAAACTCTCGAAATACGAGTTCTTTTGGACAAGGTGGAGTTTCTTGGTCATGTAGTGACTGGCGACGATATATCCGTCGATCCGAAGAAGGTTACAGCTATGGAAGCATGGACTACTCCGACTACGGTGGCAGAGATACGAAGCTTCTTGGGATTAGCAGGGTATTATCGGAAGTTTGTATATGATTTCGCTCGGATTGCAGAGCCGCTCACTAGGCTCACTCGAAAGGATGTAGAGTTCATGTGGACGGAGGACTGCCAGGCTGCGTTCGATGAGTTGAAGAAGAGACTGACGACAGCCCCTATCTTAGCTTTTCCTTCAGGATCGGGAGGTTTCACCATTTATAGTGATGCCTCGGGCAAAGGACTGGGTTGTGTCCTAGAGCAGATCAAGGGAGTGATAGCCTGTACATCTCGACAGTTGAGATCGCATGAGAAGAACTATCCCACTCACGACCTAGAGTTGGCAGCCGTGATCTTTGCCTTGAAGCTGTGGAGACATTATTTGTACGGAGAGCGAGTGAAATCTTCACTGACCACAAAAGCTTGAAGTACGTCTTCACACAAAAGGAGTTGAACATGAGGCAACGCAGATGGCTTGAGCTGATGATGAGTGACAATGATATTTCTCTACAGTATCATCCGGAAAAAGACAACGTTGTCACGGATGCTTTGAGCAGGTTTTCCATAGCCATGTGCTTGACTCGAGATCATCACTTATTAGCGGATTTGGAGAGTTTGGGCATCGAGATCGTTATTCCAGGAGCCGAAATATAGATGATGGGCATGCAGATTCAGTCAGGATTGATGGACAGGATTTGGGAGACACAGCACCAGGATGAGCAGTTGAAGAACATCATAGCACAAGCACGAGCTGGCTTGCTAGATGATTTCACTATTGCAGAGGATGGTTTGTTGGGGCACAGAACGAGCTTTGTGTACCTAGTAGAGAGCTTAGAGAAGAAGTTATGTAGGAGGCACACCGTTCTCAGTATTCTCTACATCCAGGAGCCAATAAGATGTACAAGGATCTGAGAAACCACGTGTGGTGGTATGGTATACAATGGGAAGTGGCCCGTTTCATTTCTAGGTGCCTCTTATGTCAGCAGGTCAAAGAGAGAGACAGAGACCATGGGGATTGTTACAGCCACTACCGATACCCGAGTGGAAGTGGGAACACATCACTATGGATTTTGTTTCCGGAATTCCACGATCATCGGGCGGAAAGGATGCGATTTGGGTCATCGTTGACAGGTTGACCAAATCGGCCCACTTTATTCCATTTAAAGTGGGGTTATCTACAGAGAAGTTGACAGAGCTTTATGTGAAGCAGATAGTCCGGTTGCATGGGGTTCCAGCGAGTATCGTGTCGGACCGTGACAGCAGGTTCATGTCTTATTTTTGGAGGAGCCTACAGGCTAGTTTTGGCACAGCACTCAAGTTCAGCACCGCCTATCATCCGCAGATGGATGGACAGTCAGAGCGGACCATTCAGACGCTCGAAGATATGCTAAACATGCGTGCTAGATTTTGACGGCTCATGGGAGGACCACCTTCATCTCGTGGAGTTTTCTACAATAATAGCTACCAAGCTAGTATCGAGATGTCCCCTTTCGAGGCATTGTATGGCCGGAGATGTCGTACCCCGCTGTCTTGGGGCGATGTGGGAGAGCGTGCACTATTGGGACCGGAGATGGTAGTAGATGCTGCTGAAAGTCAAGATAATTAGAGAGCGGCTTCGTATGGCTCAGGACATACAGAAGCACTGGGTCGACAGTCACCGTAGACCGTTGGAGTTCGAGGTATGGAATCCCCTTAGTATAAATTATGTGTTAATTATTGATTCGTGGTGACAATTGTACGTTATAGGTTGGCGACTTGGTGTTTTTGAAAATTTCTCCGACACGTGGCACTATTCGTTTCGGTAAAGGCGGTAAGCTCAGCCCACGTTTTATTGGGCCGTTTGAGATCCTCGAAAAAATCAGTACAGTAGCATATCGATTAGCCTTGCCGCCTGCATTGGAAGGAGTGCACAACGTGTTCCACGTATACCAGCTGCGACGATACGTGGCGGCCCCAGTCATGTCTTGGACCATTCAGAGATCGAGGTAGGACCGAGTCTCAGTTACCAAGAGCAGCCCGTGGAGATTTTGGACCGCAGAGAAGGTGCTGAGGAATCAAGTGATTCCCTTGGTTCGCGTCGCGTGGAGACACCACTCCCCGGGCGAGTCCACATGGAGAGGGAGGACGAGATGCGCGAGCGTTACCCACACCTCTTTGAGGACTGATGTACTTTTCCACACTGCATTTCAGCTAAATTTCGAGGACAAAATTAATCCAAGGGAGGTAGACTTGTAAACCCCTTGATCAATTTCTATTGTGTTAAAAATTTTTTTATTTCTATTTAGCATTTATTCTTATGGAATACTAACAATAAAAGATGAAATTGAAATAGGTGAAAGGGTAGGGACCTAAGTGCAAATGGAAGTTTTTAAATTCTCCAATACTGTTTAAATTTTAGTCAATAAGGCTGGGACCAAATTTTCGAATTCCTGTTAAACCAACTCCAAATCCTACTTCTGTCGAGAGATAAATCTCTCCAAATCGAATTCAAATCAGATTCCCTCTATCATGTTACCCAGAATTCCCAACTATAATATATTAGGGGTTTGATCATAGTAGAAACCCTAGAGATTTGCCTCCACCAAAATTTCAGTCGACCAATCCAGGATACTTTAGAAGAGAAACGCTCGAAGTTCTTCAATCAGGTAATCCTATACACTTTTCATCTTCCTGCCAAAATCGAGAACCTAACAGTCATCTGTAACATTGTAGATGTTTGATAATAATCCTAGTAGAACCCAGGGTACATAATAGGGATACAGATGACACCAGCAAAGGGGATTGGATTGTTCTCATGCCAGGAACAGTTAGGTGAGGTATGTCATGTTACCTAGAGGGCTATGCATCAAACATTAACTAGAGTAGGAGACACCTTGTACCACCTGCCAAGGACCATGTGCCATTAGAGCATTGCTCAAATTCAGGAAACCAAATAAAGAGTATCCACAAGATTATAGGATGGTTAAGGATAGCCTGGGCATGGAAGAGTATCTGCATTAGCATCCTGCATCAGCCTGGGAATAGTGGATGCCTAGTGATCTCCTGATCAATACGAATTGGTGTCCAAGGATGAAACCTTGGACTATGGATAATTGATTTCATAGGACAGATACTGCTGATACCCTATGTGTATGAGTAAATCTCACATAGGTGGGGATGGCATCAGTATTCCACAGTAGGAGATTTCTGAGTGCTTTGGTTGATACCGTAGGATATGTGGTACATATGAGGGGCCTTAGCATCAGCAGGAAGGGGGACAGGACCTAGGTACTTGACAGGTTAATACTGCTCTTGCACCCACTAGAGACCTCGAGTCCATCTCTCATATTACACTAGGTCAGTAATTCAGGATATAGGCTACAAGAACCTAGGACCTGTCTAATCTGATAGGAGGAGGATTGAGAGAGTAGCAATTTAGCATGGGTGGCTGTGACACCTAGGTACAGGTAGTGCAACTGTTTAGAGACCAAAAGGAGTAAGGGTACACCAATATACACATTAAGGGAGGACATTAGGATGAGATCTACAGGCTAGTACCAACCTATCTGTTGAATCGATACTGTAGGATACTGTCACTGGGAAGTGAACCAAGATTTTTTTGTTACACAGGGGATCCTGAACCATGGGATCCCCTGGTATATCACAGATATTTAGCATGGGCTATGTAGAGAGTGGTGTCCAGGTTATGTATACATGAGGGACAGGCTTGACAGGACATCACTCCTAAGCCTAGGAGACCTGTAAGGATTAGATACACATCAAGTCATTAACACCTGGGTAGTTCCTCCCTTGCCCTCTGGATATCACCTATAATGGTCTATCTTAAAGTGCCTGCTTCCATGCCAATATTAGGACAGCTGGTCAGAGTGGAGTTAACCCAAGAAACACTGTCACATAGAGACCTGGATAACCAGATTTGAAGGCAACAATGTGGATAAATCAACTGGGTTAACAAAGACACAAGGGTGATGTGGGGCTAAGGGTTGTATCAGGAAACACTAGTCAAGAGAACAGGGGACTAACCATTAGTCTATTACCTTGCTGCAAACAGGACATGGGTTGTTCCTAAATACCTATGGATAACTAAGACTACAACTAGTAGGCCAAACCTTAATGCAGTCCTTGAACATACAGAAGGCTATCAGTGAATATCTAGATTAGATGAGTAGGTATAGCAGTTGGGAAGAAGACCATTGCTTGTACCTAGGTCCAAGTAAATAGAGGGCACCTGAGATCAGTACACAGGCACTGAACTGTAGATATATGCACAGGTTCATCCTTTGAAGATCCTAAAGGCCTGAACTACAGGTATATGTAGCAAAGCCATATGGAGTACATGAGGATGACAACAGGGTACGAGTAAATATCAACCAGACAGAGGTTTGTGAGTCCTTGCCTGGACAAATTAAAAATCATATGTTAAGTTAAGACACATGTTAGCCTGTGAAGGCCAGTAGAAAACCTGGCTTATTACCTGCACATTTCAGGGTGTAATGTATAAGCATACAATTTTGAATAAGGACATGATGGCCAAATCTGGTAAGTTGGGTTGCAAGGGATAGGTAATTACAAGCAAGTCTGAGTATTGGGAAGAAGTATAACAGTAGGATAGCTAATAGAATAACATTTACTGTAGCACATCATCTTAGCATTTCAATAAAAGTTCACCCTTAATACTAGAACTAGAAGACTATAACCTAAATACATGGGGGAAACCTAGGTCACTCAATAAACCAATAATAGATCACCGATTTAGCACTTTCAATATTGTGTATTGATCTTTATAAATTACTAAATAGGTCATTTGGGCTCAGACTTGGTATTAAATCTGTTACAGCAGTTCAAGACATCAGGCGAGTACAGTTTATTGCTTGTTTCCAGTATTGATTTTTACTATACATCACTGTTAGTCAATAGATATGTGATTTCAGTCTTTATGTCGATTTTATTCTTTGTGGTGTCGGGGAAGTGAAGTACCAACGATGTGTCATCTGACCTTATATCGTGTATACCGTATAGACCGTGATTATTATTGCATTTATACCGTATAGACAGTGTTTCTTTATTGCAGTATATCGTGTAACTTTATACCGTGTAGATAGTATAGACCGTATCGCATAATTGTCCCGAGATCGGTCACATATCAAAGTACTTCAGTCGGTCAGTATTTTATTGTATTTTATTGTCTTTCTTGGTATTCAGTTTTATTCTGTCTTTATTTATTCTTATATAAATCATATGTCTAAAGGCTAACCTCTGTTATATAGTCATTTTCATATATTGGAACTGCATTCAGTGAATTGTACTCATTCCATCCTGACTGGGTAACCAAACAAATTTAGGTGATGGCGATGAGATCGTGTGTCCTGACCAGTATGGCCCGTACTTGGGAGATGTATTAGAGACGGACTTTGCCTACCAGGAGGAGTACGCAGCTGATCCTGCTGCGCTTTCTTTAGCTATTTTAGTTAGCATTGGGATTTTGTATTGGATATTTGAGTTGACCATTGGAGACATGTAGTTGAGATTATTGTTGACTTTAGACTTCATACATTTCTTTATGAGACAGTCTATTATTTTATCTATTAGATGCTTAGTTGAGATATGGAGTTGTTGATTTTCCCTTGTGATATATCTTTTATTGTGTAGTTTCTCTTCATATTGTTACAGCGTACTACGCCGACTCTACGGCGTAGGCTGGGCGTGTACACGGTTCATGCCCAATATTGGGTGCGGGTCGTGACACGTCCCACAAGCCAGGCTCATCATCGCCATATATATATATATGTGTGTGTGTGTGTGTGTGTGTGTGTGTGTGTCTATATATTATATTTTGTGTGTGTGATGACCTCTAGCCTAGTGGTTAAGAGAGATGCATGTGGCCCAAGTGGTCGGGAGTTCGAGCCTCAGTGGAGGCGAGTTCCACAATTACCCATTGCTTCATAAATATATATATATATATATATATATATATATATTATATATATATATATATATATATATAAAATATTATTATATATAAAAATATATATATATATAAAATACACACACACACACACACACACACACACACACACACATATATGTAGTCAAGATTTGAACCCAAGACTTCTTTAATATAAGTCTACCATTACAACTATTACACCACAATACTTCTCACCACACACACACACCACCACACACAAACAGACACACACACACACACACCACACACACACATATATATATATATATATATATATATACCAATGACCCCCTAGCCTAGTGGTAGTGGTTGTTATGTCCTGGTTCCTAGTACCGATCACCTCGCTAGGGCATGATGCGCATGAGCCAAGGTTGTGCCAGTGGAAAATAATACCATAACGACCGATTATACAGGCTAAGGGACAGGGTCGTCGCACAGAAGTTCCAAAGCAGAAGCATTAAATAATGAAGGAAACACAAGTATTCAAACAAAATCAGTATTTCTATTGATAATCAGCAGAATTTACAAAGGAACGGGGCCAAGATTACAATTACTCAAGCTCACAATCTCTCTGAATACAATCACTCAGCTCTCTCTCATCTCTCAATACAAAAGTTCAGGACCTGCTACTTGCAGATTCTTCAGAAGGCGATGTCTATACATTATGTCCCGTATAGGTGAAGACTTCAACGTGGCCGTACGTCTCAAAATGCTAAGGGACTCTATGCCTCAGCGTGTCCGAGCGAGCTCTGCCCCGAGCGTGCTGATACCTGAACCTATACATAAAACTGGTATGGCATCAGTACACAATCGTACTGGTGAGTGAGCCTCTTGCCCACACATTTAAAACCAATATGTTATTTTAGTGAGTGCAACTTGTTCTTTTGTGGTCATTCCAATATGCTTTAGGGTCAGTTTCATTCCAGAACTATAACACTACTTTGTGTTACAACATCGTAATCATGCTCCAAATTCTTGTGACCATGCTAAAACCCATTTGTGCAAACATCATGGTCGTGCCATAAAATCCATTTGTGTAATAAAATCGAGGTTGTGCCTCGCAATACAGTGTAACCCATTCATAATTACCTTACGGTCTTTTCCATTTTAATATACAAATGACTCAGACCATACTCGTAAACTTGTGTCATTGACTCAAACATTCAACACACATCTCGTGCCGAAGCACGTGTCTTACTATAGCCAAATCTTAGGCTTCATAAAACTTGTGTTGCAAATCGTGCACATATTTTTGACTTATTTATGTCGTACTTGTACTTCTTGTGACTCGACCGACACCGTACATGCAGATTGCCGCTCAGCACACTGACTCATATATATAAAAGGTCACTGGCAATTCAAGCCATCTTGGATATTGATGGGTTAGACGGCGATCATTCAGTAGCAAGGTAGAACCAAAATCAAGCTCTATATCGATGCCATGCCAACTAATATGCCTGAGATAAACTCTAGAATCCATAACTAAAGCAGACGTTTACCTTTCTCACAATCCTAATCAAATATGTCACCAAAATACACTTTAATTTAGTCCATAAAATTTATCTCGATACAAAATCAAAGTTAACAATGAACACCAAGAATCAAATTCAATAACGAACAAGGGAGAGTGGATGGAAACAAATAGAAACAGATTTTGAGATAGAGTTTATAGTGAGATTATCAGGGGTTGTCCCATGAATCTTTCAAGAAATCCTATTGTGATTGAGTATTCTCTCATCCTAATATCCTATTTCCAATATCATATCACAGGCTCGTAGCAGTGCAACTAAGCCTTTGCACTACACCACGATATCGCTCTATTGGCAAAACCTGACCTGCAAGGGCCACCACAAAACGTGTCACAACCCGCACCTAATGTAAGGTCACGAGGATGTGGGTACGTCCAGCCTACGCCGCAGCATCGACGGTAGAATGTTGTCTAGATTTACTATGCTATCTAACACATCACATGAATATATATCATAGCCTGTCAATGATAACTCAACTCCAAAATGAGCACAACATAATGATAATACTCATACTCAACCACAATAAACTATAAGGAAGATAAATGGCACGACAATGACACAAAGATATAAAATGATAATCCAAGAGAAGTCTAGAAACATAAACATGACTCAAATCAACAACCAAGTCTACGAGTCTATCTATCCAAACATAAACGTAGTCTCAGAAATAATAACAACTTAGTAAATCAAAAGCTAGAGACAAATCCATTACTAATAGCTAATCTAGATGAGTCGCTACTAGTGTCTTCTGTACTAGGCTGGCTCCTCCTGTGTTTCCTGCAGATTACCCTCATATACACCTGATCCATAATAGATAGGACAAAAATCCTCAAGTTTCTCTGAAAAATATTATCCAGTCAGGATTAGAGTGAAGCACGTAACTCTAACAACAGTTCCAATTATATGATAATGCTATAAAACAAAAAAAGGTAAAGTGAGTAATACATGATGAGAACATAGAATTTTATCATAACCTGTCAATAACAGTATGAGAAAAAAAATGCAAGACTATCTGGCGTATAATGTAATAAGTATAAGAAGACAGACAACTAAAAAGGTATCGCAATGAGTATGAAATAGGCAGGAGAGAACTGAGCTAACTTTTGGAATCATCAATTCCAACAAGTGTTCAATCATTAACAATGTCCACAATAATATGGCTTAATCATACGGGTAACGTATGATTGGCTATCCACAATATAAAAGTACAGCTTAATCCAATAGGATTGGTTTCCACAATAGCACAATAATATGGCTTAATCATACGATTAACATATGATCGACTATCCACAATAGTACGATTGAATCTAATAGGATCAGCTATCCACGATATCACAATAGTACGACTCAATCCAATGGGATTGACTATCCACAATAGTACAATATGGTGTAAATATGATTAGGGTGATCGAAGTGTACTGATATGTAAGAAGCAATATATACATCAAGACGGGACCTATAACAACTAATTCGTATAACCATTATGTCAGGCATCAAGTAAATCATCACTAAGTACATGGATCATAGCAAATATCAGATAATAGAAACTATCAGAAAATATACTCGTCTAAAATCTGGTGTAAAGTATCAACAATATTCGCAACAGTGCCTCGAAGACCTAAATATGGAACATCAATGTCAAATGGTGTTAGAAGTCAAACTAGGTCAATACCTTGCTTTTACGTCCATACCTCGAAGGTATTAGCCATACTAGCTAATAACACTATGTATCCATATATATATATATATATATATATATATATATATATATATATATAGTTATCTACCATCTAGTATTACCTTAGCCTATTTACCCTTTATATACTCATAGATGTACATATTGCCTGTTACGACCCGCACCCACTGTGAGGGTACGAGCACGTAACAACGTCCAGCCTACGCCGCAGTGTCGACGGTAGAACACTGTTCTAGATCACTATCTAACCAACAAATCACGCAATTATATAATGTACTTGTCAAAATATCAACTCCGAACGGAGGACAAGTAGATATAATGTAATCTCAATCACAAAAGATTATAACTAAGACTAAATAGCAGCAATAAACCAACTACTAAATAATACAATCTCAGACAATCTCAAATACTACACAAGTCTCAATTTATTTACAACTCAAGTTCTAAAGCATGAAAGCTAAAACAAGACAACTAGCTAATCTCCCGATCACTCCTGAGTGTCGGGGCCATAGGTAGCTAAGCCATCTCCTGGTATAATAATGTAGGGCATATGTCCTCAGGGCAATCATCTGTAAAATTTTAACAGGTCCAGTCAGGACAGGAACGAGTACAACTCATCAAGAAAACCCAAGTAAATGACAGAGAACTATAAAGCAGTTATAGACAGTTTTATTGATGAACATGGTGGGTTATATTCAGGTGATGGTATAGCGAAACAGATAAGATGCAATGAAAGTAAGTAACTAAAACAAGAGCAAAATCATGGTAATGAAGACTGTAAATATAAACTAGCTAAACTAGAGTAACATGATAAGTCCAGACAGAAAATGTAAACAAGTGTAATCCTATGTAAATCCAGTACGGGACAAATCTCATACAAGATGAATCCAGTAAAAGACGATTCTAGTCAGTGATCAAGAATCCAGGTGAGACCAACTATAATCTAATAGTGTGTTTTAAAATACTGAGATCGACATGTAAACGGCTGTAGGTATCAGGCACATCTCTCACTGATCAGGCGAGAGACGGCTATGCTTCAGTAGATTCCAGTAGGAAGATTCCAGATTTGGGGTATGTCTACATGCCTTACTCAATATTTTCCCGTCCCGCAATACAAGTGAATCCAGTAGAAGACACGAGAATCGAGAGAGTCCAGCCAAACACGAAGATACTAGTAATGATTCCAAAATGATTCCATAATAGAGGCCAGACAATATGGTAAGTGTGTCGCATACATGAATCCAGAAATATTCATACGTGTGGTAACAGAGAATCACATAAAACTAACTAGAATTAAAGTACAGTAACTGACAAATAATTGAGAGAACTATCAGAGAACGTACTCGTCTGATACTCTGAAAAGAGTAGTATAATATCAGATGTCTGCACCAGAGTCACAATGTCCTAAATAGAGCAGTACAGGTTATAATGTGTTTAAAATAAGACAAATGATGTTTATGATACAATCTACAAGATTTCTAGGCCAATCTAGGTCAAAGTCAACTCTAAGTCAAACCTGGTCAACTGTCTAGGTCAAACTAGGTCCAAGTCAAACTTGGTCAACTCTAGGTCAACCCAAGTCAACATCTAGTCAAACTAGGTCAACAATAAGGCTATCTTGGTCAACTGGTCAACTCGGTCAAGTTCTAGTCAAAACTAGGCTACGGTTGACTTTTGGTTGACTTTTGATCAAAATAGTCAACTGTGATCAACCGAAGTCAAAACTAGTCTAAGTCCACTATCCTAACCACTACCAACTATAATATCCTAACTATAACTATATCTTCAGGTATTTAACTCATATGTGGAGAAATAGACATTATCTTAATTTACCCCGTTTACCCTTTCCAAGGTAAACCCTCACCTTAGCCTCTAACTTACCTTAACCCACTACATGAGACTCTAGTACCTTGCTAGGGTACTCTAACCACTTACCCTCGTATCTCGATACTGTAACTTGGTATCTTGATACCTCTCCTAGGTAATAAGGTAAACTGTCTACTTACCTTGAAGGTAAAGGTAAATACACTATTTCCTTATCATGATAACTTGGTATCATGAGATACCAAGAATCAAAATTCTAACTAACCTATCTATACAATATCTAACTAACATATCAATACTCTAACTCTAACTAGTGCCTTACCCTCAACATATGCAAATACCTTACTAACATGGACCCAAATATGCCCACTAACCCACACTACCTCAAATCCTAGTATATATGTACTATTATCCCTTATCAACCATATCCTTATACCTTAGTTTCTAGGGACCTACTCACTCTCACAAGTGACACTGCCCACTCAACTCTTTACCTACTACCTAGCATTTACCTACTCATATAACACATTGATTTAATCCATTACCTAGCCATTATCTTGCCTATACAAACACCAATGCCATACACACACAAGCCAATACAGGCCCCATTCCTATCTACTGGATTCCTGGGCATTGCCTACCCTCTAAACAGATACTTATTTAGCCACTCACACACACAAGTTCAAGACACAACCACTTCCCTCAAACCCACTCTACATACACACATATAACCATATATATGGATATGAATATACCCTCATATATCATATACAACTCAGGGTACCTCTCAATATTCCAAATACCTGATTGCATATCAAGAACCTAACATAGATCCTAGACTGACATTCCCTTACTCTAACTAACCCTCACTCACTAACAACCACCACAACATCAATCAGTGTCAATGTGCATGCCTCTCTGTGTGTGTAGTGTATGAATAGCAGTATGTAAAAAGAAGTGTTCTCAGGTTTTACTTGAATATCAACCAGGCATCTAAACCCAAACACATGTATTCAAATACCAAACAAACTGATACTCAAACTGGAAAAACATTGTGTTTTAAACTCAGGTTTCAGTGTTGACACTTTTCAGGGAAATGGGGATCCGAAAGCATAACCCAAGCTAAAACTAAACATCTTTGAACCCTAGGTTAGCTAACATGTACACATCATATTAAACATGTTAGCTTCGAAATTAACACAAATAATCGAATTTAAAACAGGAAAAAAAATCAGAGAACAACCTCTAACACAAACCGTATCAGAAATTACATGTTCGAAACCCCAATCCAACCAAAACTCAAAAACGACATCCAAACCCAACTCAAAAACAAGGTGGCAGGTGGACAGTGGCTTGGACAAGTCACACAAGTACCCAAGAGTCCCCTCGTGTCCAAAAATCAGGACTCAGGTGTCCAAATGAAGAAAACCATAATATCAGAGAATATAGTGTCGACAGCCTCGTGAAGAGGTACAGAGCATCCAGGACACGACACATGACACACGACACTAGAGAGCTCATGATCGTGTCCTAGGGTTCACCAAGACTAGGAAAGTGTGTCCCACAGCCTGCACGTGTCTACGTGGATCGTGTCGCGTGCACGAGACGCGTATCCGACGTGATTCTCGCGTTCGTGCAGTCTGGGCAAGGTCCAGTGCGAGTGAGATTTCTCACTAACCGCTCAACGAAACCCGACCAAATTTTGTGAGCGTCGTGTCAGACACTAGGCCCATGTGTCCACCAAAAATCAGGCCATGGGAGACCGTGTCGTATCCTGTGTCGAGCCCGTACAGCAGGGGACTGCACGGGCGCAGTGCTGTGTCCTGTGCGTGCGGTGCGTGTCTGATTTGGACACGAAATGTGCACAGAAACGTGTTCAGTCCTCAACATAATTAATGTACACATCAAGAGCTTCGAAAACATATAATTAGTTTTGGAAAATACAAAAATTCATTTCATTGCGACATTTCGTCGAACACGTAAGTACACACATAGACACGTGTCCGATACAGACACCAAACGGACATGAAATCCTACCAAACTTGAGGGACAGCTAGGGGACACCTAAACCTAGCCTAATATACAAAGAAATCAGAATTAAAATGCAATTTGTAGGGTTTTATCTATAAGTGCAAATTGTAAGAAAAAGCTTCAAATGGGGGTGTTCTTCTTGATGCCCAAATGCTCAAAATTATTCCCAAACTGAAATAGCTCTCCACAAACAGTCCATAAACTTCAATTAGAATCCAATGCAAAAGATTAGGATGAAAAAGGAGATTAAATGAATAAAATGGAAATTTAGGAGAATGGGGATTTGTCTTTCCTTTCTCTAAGTGTTGGAATGACATAAAGGAGGCAAGAACTAAACGAGGAGAGTATTATAGGGAGGGGAGCCCTAGTGGCTGGTCACAAGTCATTTCATTAAACCATAAATCATGAAATGATTTCACTTTAACTAATCCTCCTATTCCAAAATTAGTTTCTAATGACTAAAAGTAGGTTAACCTAAGTTAGACTAGGGTCACCATGGCTAGGGTTAGCTTCTAGACTAGTCTACAAGTCTCTATAAGTCAAAACCCAAACTAGGAATCACCAATTCAATAAATAATCAAATAATTCAAATAAGTCAAAATGACCAAATTACCCCTAAGCTAAAAATGATAATTAAATATCCCTAATAACATGGTTAGGCTCTAGGTCAGATAATCTCTCGGGTTTCACTAGCAGCACATCAAAATCATAAGTCATGACTTAAAACAGTTTTTAAATAGTTTAAAAATGATTAAAAATCACCCAAAATCATAATGTAAATAAATATCAATATAATAATAATAATTACAAAATTTTAAAATATCCTCATCTGGAAAACTGGGTGTTACATTGCCTATTACCTACCTTTACCTATCCAACATATACTAATATGCCCTTTACACATATAACATTTACCCTTTACACATACACTATACTCGTTATATATATATATATATATATATATATATATATATATATATATATATATATATATAAAGAAGGAAATATATAAAAGTTAGAGGCCAAAAAGATAAGTACTCAGTGGGCCACAAAATGAAACCCGGCCGCGTCAGGGTACTGACAATGAAAGCAGGGCCTACCAAAATACAAAAAGGACCTCAGGGAGATCCAGGCAAAATACGATCAATGAGGGCACCGCTAGGGATACCGGGCTGGGCAAGCCAGGCCTTGGAAAATTGGTGCGAAGCCTCCTTCCCAAGAGCGGTAGGATTCAGTAAAAATCCCTCATACCTCGATTTATTCCTATTCTTCCAGAGTGCCCAGATAATAGCTGATATGAGACACTCTCTAAACATGGACCCAGGGTCTCCCCATGTGAACAGTCTATCGAAAAAAGAGCTCTCACAAAGGTAAGCCTACAAATAATCTGGAACTGCTCCAAAATTGACCTCGTAGAGCTGCCAGAGTAAAGAACATGGTCGATGGATTCGACTTTCGGCTCGATGCAGCAGTGACACTTGGAGACGATCTCAATCCCGAACCGCGGATGACCTTGTCCGTTAGCAGTTTCAATCTAGTCGCCCTTCAGACCAAAATAGACTACTTCTTCGGGATCTGTCCTCTCCAAGCCGGGAAGGTAGAGTGGGGTCCGAATAAGCAAAGTCTCGCCGCCGCCCAAGCCGACTTAGTCGAGAACTTCCCAGTCGAGAGAGAGACAAGCAGAAGGTGTCATCTTAATCCGAGAGCCCGATACCCTCGGCTCTGATACCGTCCGCCACCTGCTGACAGAGAGACAACCCGATGAGGTCGAAGTCCTACGTCCCGACAGTGAAGTCCTAAAGATATCGTATCCGGCATACCTGGATGTTAGAATCCATAGGCTAAACGTGCCCCCCGGTCCAGACCTCACTAAAAATGTCGATGTCGCCTATCCCCACCTGCAGGCGGATGTATTGCTCCCCGACCTCCCTCTCTGCTCGACGCCAGACTTGAGAAGCGAAACTGTTGGCCTCAACCAGAGAAGGGTGCGTACGAGGGAGGTACTTTGCCTACATGAAACGAGCCCCAGCGAGGAAGTAGCACGAATCTTCCACCACAGCTTCAATGAGAGGGTCGTCGACATCTCCCGTATGCAGCAAACTCTAAGACCTCCCTCTGAAGTAGACGATGCCACCAACGTCCAGCTGGCCCACCAGCGATGGTGAGCGTCCCTGCTGACCCCAGAGGAAGCAGCTGAAGGAAGCTTCAGTGGTCCGGAGAACCTTCTTAGGGGGATGAATGGTAGCAAGCATATGGATGGGCAGCGAGGTGAGTACATGCTGGATCAAGATGAGCTTGCTTGCTAAGGAAAGAAGAGAGTTATTGTAGGAACGAATTGTCGCAATACTCTAGGGGTGAATAGAGTAGGCAGCGGAAATTAGCTATTTAAAAATTGTTAGTAACAAGATCACAGAATATATATCACAGATACGTAAATAAAAAATAGAGATCAGAGAGCAAACACAAACACAAGGATGTATACTATTTTTCCTCTTGTGAGGACTAGTCCAGTTGGAAGAACTCTATCTTCCAGTTGAATCCACTATAAAAAATCACCACAAGTTTTCATCCGACGTTCTTGCAACTTCTACAACGCGAGCTTTGATCCGAAGTACTCAACCAACTTTAATTGTGAAGTGTCTATCTTCAATAAAGCCTCTGATTACAATCACTC
>JANAVB010029773.1:0-41614 GCA_029216955.1 Iris pallida
TGTAAATTCATGAGATCTGTACTCTCCACCTCGATCACTTCTAACCTCTTGAGTTATTGTCAAGTCTGCCGTTCAGCTTCGGCCCTGAACTCTCTGAACTTCTCGAAGGCTTCGTCTTTAGACTTGAGCAAGTAGACGAACGCATATTTTGAGAAATCGTCGATGAAGGTTGTGAAATACTTCATTCCGGCCTTCGTGGAAAATGTTTGAAGTCATAGATATCGGAGTGCACCAACTCCAGAAGATCTGTGCTTCGATTGACCCGATGAAAGGGTTTCCTAGTGATCTTCGTCTGAGCACACACTTCACACTTCTCCACCTTATCCCCACATTTGGAGATAAGTCCTAGACTAGACATTTTGTTAATTCTTTTACAATGAACATGTCCTAGTCTATTATGCCACAACTCAAGAGAATAATCAGAAAATGCAACTGCATTAATATCATCAAACTGGTTGACAAGCTAAATTTTAAACATTCCTTCGGTTAGATAAGCCTTCCCGAAGTATGTTCCCTTCTTAGACATCACCATCTGACCAGCATTGATGTCCATCCTCAAGCCTGCGTTGCAGAGCAGGCTCCCAAAGATCAGGTTCTTGGCAATCGCCGAAACATGCTTCACACCTTGAAGCGTCAGAGTGTTCCCAGAAGTGAGTTTCAGTTCCACGGTCCCGATCCCCAGAACTTCAACTTGGGTCTGGTTTGCCATGACAACCTTCTCAGATATCGGCTAGTACGTGACGAACAATTCCTTGCCAGAACAGACATGGCAAGTCGCACCAGAGTCTATCCACAAGTCAGAGTCAACCCCCACAGTTGTGACATGTCCGATCATAGCTACAATGTTAGAAACCAATGAAACCTTATTAGTCTTACCTTTCTCTGATTGTTTAGGCTTAGATCTGCATTCACTCTTGTAGTGGCCTTTTTTGCCACAATTGTAACAAGTCACGTGGGACATAGTCTTCTGTTGCTTGAAAGAAGGACCCTTCACTTTTAGATTAGTGAAGTCCTTCTTCTTGGGATGAGAAGCCGCCTGCTTCCCCTTGGGAACTCTCGTTTGCACTAGATTGGCTTTAGCCAACTATTTGGACAGAGTGTCCACCTTCTGTCGGAAATACATCTCATCCTCAACATGGATCTCTTGAAGTAGATCTCCCAAGCTAATGTCTAGCTTCTTTCTAAGCATTCTTGCATAGAAGGTACTCCATCCAGCAGGAAGTTTTGAGATGATCCCTCCAACGACAAACTTATCGGAAAGGGGCATCTCTTCGTTTTCCAGTTTCTGACGCAGCTTCAGAAATTCCTTCACCTACGGCTCATGCGGCCATGCGGTCCATGCGGCTCATGCGGCCATGCGGTCCATGCGGCCCATGCGGCTCATGCGGCCATGCGGCTCATGCGGCCATGCGGCTCATGCGGCCATGCGGTCCATGCGGCTCATGGGGCTATATGGTCCATACGGCACATACGGCTCATACGGCCATGCGGCTCATGCGGCCATGTGGTCCATGCGGCTCATATGGCCATGCGGTCCATGCGGTCCATGCGGCCCATGCGGCCCATGCGGTCCATGCGGCTCATACGGTCCATGTGGTCCATTTGGCTCATGTGGTCCATGCGGCCCATACGGCTCATGCGGTCTATGCGGCCATGAGGTCCATGCGGCCATGAGGCCATATGGCTCATGCGGCCAGGCTGCTGCTGCTGCTGCGACATGGATCTTCGCCTGAGCACACACTTCACACTTCTCCACCTTACCCCCATATTTGGAGATAAGTCCTAGATTAGACATTTTGTTAATTCTTTTACAATGAACATGTCCTAGTCTATTATGCCACAACTCAAAAGAATAATCAGAAAATACAACTGCATTAATGTCATCAAACTGGTTGACAAGCTGAATTTTAAATATTCCTTCGGTTAGATAAGCCTTCCCGAAGTATGTTCCCTTCTTAGACATCACCATCTGACCAGCATTGATGTCCATCCTCAAGCCTGTGTTGCAGAGCAGGCTCCCAAAGATCAGGTTCTTGGCAATCGTCAGAACATGCTTCACACCTTGAAGCGTTAGAGTGTTCCCAGAAGTGAGTTTCAGTTCCACGGTCCTGATCCCCAGAACTTCAGCTTGGGCCTGGTTTGCCATGACAACCTTCTCAGATATCGGCTGGTACGTGACGAACCATTCTTTGCCAGAACAGACATGGCAAGTCGCACCAGTGTCTATCCACCAGTCAGAGTCAACCCCTACAGTTGTGACCTGTCCGATCATAGCAACAATGTTAGAAACTAATGAAACCTTATTAGGCTCACCTTTCTCTGATTGTTTAGGCTTAGATTTGCATTCACTCTTGTAGTGACCTTTCTTGCCACAATTGTAACAAGTCACGTGGGACATAGTCTTCTGTTGCTTGAAAGAAGGACCCTTCACTTTTAGATTAGTGAAGTCCTTCTTCTTAGGATGAGAAGCCGCCTGCTTCCCCTTGGGAACTCTCGTTTGCACTAGATTGGCTTTAGCCAACTGTTTGGACAGAGTGTCCACCTTCTGTTGGGAACGCATCTCGTCCTCAACATGGATCTCTTGAAGTAGATCTCCCAAGCTAATGTCTAGCTTCTTTCTGAGCATTCTTGCATAGAAGGTACTCCATCCAGCAGGAAGTTTTGAGACGATCCCTCTAACGACAAACTTGTCGGGAAGGGGCATCTCTTCGTCTTCCAGTTTCTGACGCAGCTTCAGAAATTCCTTCACCTACGGCTCATGCGGCCATGCGGTCCATGCGGCTCATGCGACCATGCGGTCCATGCGGCCCATGCGGCTCATGAGGCCATGCGGCTCATGCGGACATGCGGCTCATGCGGCCATACGGTCCATGCGGCTCATGCGGCCATACGGTCCATGCGGCCCATGCGGCTCATGCGGCCATGCGGCTCATGCGGCCATACGGTCCATGCGGTCCATGCGGCCCATGCGGCCCATACGGTCCATGCGGCTCATGCGGTCCATGTGGTCCATGCGGCCCATGCGGCTCATGCGGTCCATGCGGCTCATGCGGTCCATACGGCCATGAGGTCCATGCGGCCATAAGGCCATGCCGCTCATGCGGCCAGGCTGCTGCTGCTGCCGCATGGGGGGTCCGCTGACTGTGCAGACTACTAGTCAGTTATGGAAAGACTGATTCAATGCGATTAATTCAGTTCCACTTTTTATGGGATTTGAATTGATTTCGTTGCTATCTTTGTGGGATGTGAATTAATCTCGTTGCTATCTTTTTGGGATTTAATTCAATCTTTCCATAACTGAAGAGGCGGCTAGGGTTTCCACCCTCTCTTATATATACTCTCTTCTGGCCTCCTTTGTGGGTACTACGAAATATAAGTCAGAAAAGAAGAAAGAGAGAGAGAGTTGCTGCCGCCATTGCAAGTCCATCCGAGAAGTCAGAACAGAGGTGACTTCGAGCGTTCCACAAGTTCTTCAAACTTGCTGGTTCCTGGAAGCAGTTCGTGTGGGGCGAATCTTGCTTTGAGCAACGGTGTTTTGACACCCCAGCAACTGTTCTTCATCTAATCTTTCTCTAGATTATTGTAACTCATTCTGTCCCAATTATAACACGTTTACAAGGAAGAACGAGAGATCTTCTCTTCTCTATTTTTCTCCTCCATATTGTAATTGGGTTATTTGGTTTTTGTATCATCGTATATCTCTGTTGCATCTGTTTTACCATCTTTGATCAAGCCCCAGGACTAACAATCTTAAAGCAAGATCCGTGTAGATGGAAAACATTAATGCTCGCTCCTCTAATCGGACTTCTGCAAGTTAGAAAAGTTCAATGGAGAGCATTATCAAGTCTGAAAGAGAAAGGTTTACCTAACTCTTCAACTAAAAGACGTTGATCATGTTCTATTGGAGGAAGAACCCTCTGTTCCAGACACTTGATCTACTGCCGCAATCAATGCGGCTACCAAACTCCAGGCCAAGTGGAGAAGAGAAAATAACATCTGCTGGCTTCTCATCCTGAATGCTATGGAGGATTCCCTGGCAGAATCCTACTCGAAGAAGGAACTTGCCAAAGACATATGGGAGTCTGTAGAAAATCTGTATGAAGAAGACAGGAACAGGTGCAAGATGTTTGTGGTTAAAAAATATCACAAATTGCTCTTTGAGGACGAGAAGTCCATGTTGCCACAGGTGAAGGAATTTTTGAAGCTGCGTCAGAAACTGGAAGACGAAGAGATGCCCCTTTCCGACAAGTTTGTCGTTGGAGGGATCGTCTCAAAACTTCCTGCTGGATGGAGTACCTTCTATGCAAGGATGCTCAGAAAGAAGCTAGACATTAGCTTGGGAGATCTACTTCAAGAGATCCATGTTGAGGACGAGATGCGTTCCCAACATGGATCTCTCATCGTAGATCTCTGTTGCATCTATTTTACCATCTTTGATCAAGCCCCGGGATTAACAGTGAGTTCATATTCAACATTCTAGGAGATGATACAACTATGTAGGAGGCTAATACGAACAACTGATGGAAGGGATTTACTAGCATCCACTTCAATAAAGATCCTAGTAGTACTAGGGCGTGAAACTTCTTCCATTGCTTTTCGATCCGTAGGGGGGTACCTATCCCATGGGCAATAGAGTATAGGGCATTTTTGTCAAATAAATGATGTTGAAGGCCATGAAATGAGGCCCAAGTAGGATCTAAGGAAGATTCTTGCAGTTGAAAACTTTTTTTAGTCCACCTAAATAGCCACATAGGAGCACAGGCAATATACCATACATCTCATACTCTAAGATGAACAAAATCCAACTCCAAGGAAGGTCGGATCAGAACATGTATATAGTATATTATGCCAATTTTGAATTCGTCAGCAAACTTGAATTCGATGAACACCTCAAGGATCATATCGATCGATGTCCGAAAGTGGGACCTATTAGTAAATTGGTATGGGTTGATCATGATCTGCTCTTCCTCTTTAGATAATGAGATGATCGAAATCCCTTTCGTAAAAGTCAGAGTACGGATGGAAATAGAGGATGTAGACCTTGGAACCACGTCCACACTGCTTCAATGAAAGACTTAAAAGACGTCCTTCCACCCTAACTGAGCAGCAAAATAGCAGGGATACTAATGTCAGGATGATCCATTAGTGCCACAGATTTTGGATGTCGATCCGGCCAAAGGCCAAGCCGCAATCTAGGCGTAGAGATCAATTAGGGCTATGGAGGAGGGGCTCAAGGAGGGAGCCACCGCTTTCGTTATATATATATATATATATATATATATATATATATATATATATATATATATATATATATATATATATATATATGTTCTTGTAGCTACTCTATTAACCTAATTATAATTAGTTATTTACATTTTAAAATAGGGGGTCTTACATCGTCGGTCATCTACCAACCACCTAGTGGATCGTCGGAGCTCCATCAGTGAGGCCAACCTTACATAGACCTATCGACCTTTTATTTTTTTTTCAAATGGAAACCCATGAGCGCCCGTGTAAATTGTAAACTCATAATCTCGTTTCGGCGAGACACTTTCGAGCATCAATTTTTCCCAATCTAGTGCTCAATTTCTCGAGTCGCTTCTTCCAGGGCCAAACAAATATAACCCTATCTTAAACCCCATAGTTCAATCAAATTATATTATCATTTGAGGGGGGAAATTGAATTAAAAAGTTGATCACTTAAGCTAGCAATTTTTTGGTAGATTTTTGTGCCGATTTTGCACGCATGTATCTCCTCTACCATTAAACCGAATCCCATTCATTCATTTTCCCCCGATTACAGGTATAACCAACTTCTTCCATGCTCGACTACTCTTGTAATTCTATCTTCTGTCGGGTTTAAAACTGAGGCCAAAGCTAGTCGTTCGAAATGGTAAAATTTGTAAAATTTATTGAAATGAAAACTCATTTTTGAAAGTTGGGAACCAATCACGAATTTATACTATCATCGGATTCATGGATTTATTCTAACCTCGACTCATATATAATTTGTCAGCTTTTGACTATGACTAATTTGGTTCCATTTTTGGCTTTTGGGGCCCCCGTTTTTAGACACGCCTGTCATCGAATGGGGACTTTTTCGATTTCGTCAATTTCTGGACTTCTGTATATGAAGTTTGGGTATTTTGCATCTTTCGGACTCACTAGTAATAGTTAAATATGCGTTTGAGCTCATTTAAGGAGACTTTTCTTGATTTTGGACCATTTTTTGTGTCGACACATTCATATCGAACATGTTGTTGGGTTTGTAGCCTTTTGTTTTGGTTTTTAGTCCCACATCGGCTAGAAAGGAATGTGTATCTCCATATATATGAGTCTTTTCTCTTTATGGAGATGCACATATAGTGCACATGGGTGTGTGCCATGTGGGATTAATTATTAATGGTATAAAGGCTTAATCAACAATTAAGAAGTTGTAAGCTTTTTGCTCTTGGAAATTTATTTCCATGGAGCTAAGCTCCGTAGGAGCTTAGCGACTCGGACTCGGACTCGGACTCGGACTCGGACTCGGACTCGGGCTCGGACTCGGGCTCAAGGGCTCATGAGGCGTAATGTGGCGTTTTGTTGGCGCACTTTGCACTTAGCACGTCAGCATCGTCGCTAGGCGCATAGTGCGCATAGTGCGCTTAAGTTGCGCTCGTTGCGCGAGCCACTTGCGCGACCATGTTGTACGGCCCGTTACGCGAGCCCAGTTATGCTGGCCCAGTTATGCAGTCCAGTACGTAGCCCAGTACGCCCAGCGTACGCAGCGTGCGTAGAGTACGCAGTGTGCACAGCGTACGCAGTGTGCGTAGAGTGCGTAGTGTGCGTATGGCTGGCTGTATATTAGAGCGGGAACGGTTGCAGCAGTTGCTGTATGTTCAGGAGTGGTTCTGCCACTACCCTGAAGTTCAGGCAACTGCTTAGCAACCGCCCCGTGGGCTATATATGCAGGTTCTCTCCTCTCTCTGAGGGCAGTAGTAATCAGAATTCCAGGGAGAAAAACTCTAAGTGTTCTTTAACACAACAGAGTAGTGAGCGTGTTCTTTAACACAAACACTAGTACTTTTTAGTACACGTGGGTTCTGTTACTTCAATCAGAGAGAGAAGAGTAGAGCCATTGCCAGAGGAGTTCGCCGTCTTCCGAGGAGTCAGAAGAGCAGGAGTGTTCCAAGGTTTTTCGTCAACCTTGCTGGTTCCTGGAAGCTGTTCGCAGAGGGCGAATAAAGCTTTGAGCAACGGTGATTATTCTCCCCAGCATTTCCATCTCTTGCCTGTCATTCTTCTGTTGCTTTTAGCAGTTCTGTCAGTATCTTCTTTTTAGAAGGCACTACTGCCAGTTTGCTACGATCACAAAAATCTCTTTAGATTATTCGTGTATTACGATATCTTTTTAGATCTCGTAATTTGCAGAATCCTTCTGGATCTCTGTTGCAAAACCTTCTTTAAGGAATTGCATTTGAAACGTTGTCTTTACAATTGTTTCAGTTTCTATATTTTCCATCGAAAAGCGTGCCCCGGCATTCCCGGCAATAACAATCTCAAAGCTTTATAGCTACGATAGAAAATATTAATGCTTCACTCTTAAATACTGACTTCTGTAAGTTAGAGAAGTTTGATGGAGAGCATTATTAAGTCTGAAAGAGGAAGGTTTATCTCACTCTTCAACTCAGAGACGTGGATCACGTGCTTCTTGAAGAGGAACCTACCGTTCTAGATACCGGGTCTGCTGCCGCAATCTCTGCGGCTACTAAACTTCAGGCCAAGTGGAGAAGGGAGAATAGCATTTGCAGGTTGCTTACCCTGAATGCTATGGAGGATTCCCTAGCAGAATCCTATTCTAAGAAGAATATCGCTAGAGACATATGGGAGTCTCTAGAAAAACTCTATGAAGAAGACAAGAACAGGAGCAAAATATTTGTGGTTGAAAAATATCACAAATGGCTCTTTGAGGACGAGAAGTCCATGCTGCCGCAGGTCAAAGAATTTCTGAAGCTGCGACAGAAGTTGGAAGACGAGGCTATGCCCCTCCCCGACAAGTTTGTTGTTGGAGGGATTGTCTCAAAGCTCCCCGCTAGGTGGAGTAAGTTCTATGCAAACATGCATAGGAAGAAGCTGGAGATCATCCTTGAAGATCTTCAGCAGAAAATTTAAGTTCAAGACCAGATGAGGGCTCAACATAAAGTTGACACGCTTTCCAAGCAGATGGCTAACGCAAACTTGGTTTCATCAAGGGAACCAAAGGGAAAGAAAAAGCGTACAGATTTTCAGAAGAAGAAGAAGAACCCTAACAACTTGAATGTTAAGGGAACTTCTTTCAAGTCAAAGAAATCTAAGACAAAGATGCCTTGTTTCAAGTGTTGCCAGTTGGGCCATTTCAAAAGTGAATACACAGCACCGGCCAAGAAATCAGAGCAAGGTGAGCCTAGCAAAGTCTCAATGATTACTGATGTAATTGCTATGATTGGACAGGTTGATGCTATAGGATCTGATTCAGACTGGTGGGTAGATACTGGAGCCACCTGCCATGTCTGCTCCAGTAAGGAGTGGTTCACCACCTACACACCCACTTCTGAAGCGGTTGTGATGGCGAATCAAGCACAAGCTGAAGTGCTAGGGATCGGGACGGTTATTCTGAAGCTAACTTCTGGCAAGTCTCTGACGCTTCAAGGCGTGAAGCACGTACCTGCTATCGCCAAGAACCTGATCTCGGGAGGCCTACTCTGCAATGCAGGCCTCAGGATGGACATCAATGCTGGCGAGATGGTGATGTCTATCAAGGGAACATATTTCGGAAAAGCTTTTTATACCGAAGGAATGTTCAAAATTTAGCTTGTGAATCAGTCCAATGTAATTAATGTGATTAATGAAATCACTCCTTCTGCTTATACTCTTGAGTTGTGGCATAATAGGCTAGGACATATTCATTGTAAACGAATAAACAGAATGTCTAGTCTAGGACTTATCTCCAAATGTGGGGGTAAGGTAGAGAAATGTGAAGTTTGTGCTCAAACGAAGATCACAAGGAAACCCTTTCCTCGGGTTAATCGAAGTACAGATCTTCTGGAGTTGGTTCACTCCGATATCTGTACTTCAAACAGTTCTCTACAAAGGTCGGAATAAAGTATTTCATAACCTTCATCGATGACTTCTCAAAGTATGCGTTCGTCTACTTGCTGAAGGCTAAAGACGAAGCATTCGAGAAGTTCAAGGAGTTCAGAGCCGAAGCTGAGCGGCAGACTGGACAACAACTCAAAAGGATAAGAAGTGATCGAGGTAGGGAGTACAGGTCTCAGGAATTCACATCGTTCTCTAAGAAATATGGAATTGTCAATGAGACTACGGCTCCGTACACTCCTCAATCAAACGGAGTAGCTGAGAGGAAGAACAGGACGTTGACAGAAATGATAAATTCAATGTTGTTGATTACTGGCCTTCCTAAGTGCTACTAGGGAGAAGCTGCATTGACGGCCACTTTTATTCTAAATAGAGTGCCTCATGCAACTTCAGACGTTACTCCTCATGAACTCTGGTTCAAGGTCAGACCTAACTTGAATGTCATTCGAATGTGGGGGTGTCTGGCGTATGTCAAGCTTCCAGATCTAAAGATTCAGAAGCTTGGAACAAGGACTACAAAGACGATCTTCTTGGGGTATGCCGAGAAGAGTGATGCTCAGAGATTTCTTGATATTGAGTCAAATCATATCATTGAATCTCGCAATGCAGAATATTTTGAAGACAAGTTCGCAAGGCACAAGAATATTATTCTTCCGGATGTTCCGGAGAATAATGAGGATGCAAAAGAGACTGAAGTCTTCAATGAAGATGTGGTCCAAGAAGATGTTGTTGTTGATACAACGGTTGAACCAGAACAAGCTGAGCCATCAGCTAAGCGTATGAGAAGGCCGAAGGACTTTGGAAGTGACTTTGTCACCTATCATGTGGAAGCAGATCCGCTTACCTATGATAAGGCGATGAAGACCCGAGATGTAGTTTTTTGGAAGGAGGCGATTGACAATGAGATTGATTCCATTACCTCAAATAACACTGGGGTGTTGGTTGATCTTCCTGAAGGAGCAAAACCCATCGGATGCAAATGGATCTTCAAGAAGAAGATGAAAGCAGACGGAACTATTGACAAGTTCAAGGCTAGGTTGGTAGCCAAGAGGTTTTCTCAGAAGCAGGGGATTGACTACTTTGACACGTATGCTCTAGTAGCCCGGATGACCACCATCAGGATGTTGATTGCACTTGCAGCAATACATAAGATGGTGATACATCAGATAGATGTGAATACGGCTTTCCTAAATGACGAACTGACCGAAGAGATTTACATACAACAACCAGAGGGATTTGTCATCAGAGGTCTTGAAGACAAAGTCTGTAAGTTGGTGAAATCATTGTACGATCTTAAACATGCTCCCAAGATGTGGCATAAGAAATTTGACAAAGTTATAAGGTCAAATGACTACATGGTCAGCGATACGGACAAGTGTGTTTACACGAAGTTCGCTGATGGAAGAGGTGTGATCGTTTGTCTATACGTGGACGACAAGCTTATCCTAGGTACGGATATTACCTGTGTCACGGAGACAAAAAAATTCATCTCAAGCAAGTTCAGTATGAAGGACTTGGGGGAAGCTGATGTGATTTTAGGGATCAAGATCATCCGGACAGACACTGGACTAGCGCTGTCACAGTCTCATTATATTGAGAAAATGATCACTCGTTATGGGTATCGGGATCTTCTAGGGATCGATACGTCGTACAGGTGTGATCTGAAGCTGAAGCCTAATTCAGGGGAAAGCGTCAGGCAGCTGGAGTATACAAGCATAATCGAGAGTTTGATGTATGCTACTACTGCCACAAGGCCTGACATAGCTTTCGCCGTGGGAATGCTGAGTCATTTTACGAGCAATCCAGGTGTTGAACACTGGAAAGCTGTGAAACGGGTTATGAGATATCTCAAGAAGACTCAGACATATGCACTGTACTACAGTGGAGATCCGTCGGTAGTGGAAGGCTTCAGTGATGCCAGTTGGTGCTCAGAGGTGGAGAGCGAGAGGTCCACAGGTGGATACATTTTCATAATGGGTGGAGCTGCTATATCATGGAAGTCGAAGAAGCAGACTATGCTCTTGCGGTCATCCATGGAATCTGAGTTCTTTGCACTAGATACCGCAGCCGAGGAAGCAGAATGGCTTCGGGAGCTCATGTATAATCTTCCATTGGTTGGAGCACAAATACCGGCGATACCGATATACTACGACAACCAGGCGACTGTGGCGGTTGCATCAAATGACCTCTTCAATGGGAAGAAGAGGACTTTGCGGTTGAAGCACAGGGCAGTACACGATCTTATCAAGAGAGGTGTTATTGCAGTGATTGATGTTCAGAGTCAGGAGAACCTGGCGGATCTGTTCACCAAGGGCCTGAAGCGCCAGCTGGTCAATGACACAGCTTGTAAAATGGGCTTGAAGGCATTCTGATATTGGATTTTTGTATTCCTACCATAAAGTTTTATGCTACTAGTTCAAAGATTTATCTACTAGGCATCTAGCTTTTAGTTCAAGGGAGGACCACTAATCGGAAGAATATCAGGAACGGTGGGTACATGTTCTATTGGGCATGGAGAGGTTACGGACCTATAACCACTGTTGTCTACTATTATTTTCTGTGGAAAACGGTTCCTGTGGGAAGGTTGGCTTAATTGCCTTAATGAGTTCTCAGGCAGAGTGAATGCCTGGTATGCTTTACAGGAAGCATGGTAGAACAACACTACAAGGAGTGAAACTCCATGCTACAGTGGGGTGACTCCACAATGAGGTTCCTATATGTGGGGTGATGCCCAGGAATAGGATAAAGCCTCGGCTTTGCAGGCCAAGTCACAGCGGCGTAGCACCGCAAATAGGCAGTTAGCCTAATGCTGTATGTTAAATATAAAAAGGGGTGTAGTCAGCACTACAAAGAGGAGGAGTTCCTCATGTTACAGTGGCACGACACCACCATGAGGTACCCGGTTAGGAATAAAGCCTCGGCCTTGCAAGCCATGTCGTTGCGGCGTAACACCGTAAGGGAGCCTAAGGCTTCATGCTGGGTAGTTTGGAACTACAAAGAGGTGGTTGCCTCATGCTACTGTAGTATGACACTACGATGAGGTTCCCGGTACAGGGTAAGGCCTCGGCTTTAAGCCATGTCATAGCGGCGTAGCACCGCAAGAGAAGCACAAAGCGCTGCATGTCATGTCTCTTTATAATGAACTCACCTATAGTGTATGACAGAGATATCAGGCCGTCTCTTGAGGGTAAACTTGTAGACACCCAAAATTATACACTGAAACCAGGCTGGCACAGGGCCTTTAATGTGTAGCCAGAGGCACATGTAACTACATTATGTGAGTGGGGAGAATTTCCGCTATGATGCAGAATTCAAGGTTTAGTCCATTCTTGTATTTGTAGTCTGTTGTTTGACTCACGTGGGAAGATTCAAGTCTTAAGTGGCATCTATCCTAAAAGCATAATGGACAGTTACCGTGGGGAACAATCGTACTCATATATATAGAGATATGTGGGGGATTGTTGGGTTTGTAGCCTTTTGTTTTGGATTTTAGTCCCACATAGGCTAGAAAGGAATATGTATCTCCATATATATGAGTCTTTTCTCTTTATGGAGATGCACATGTAGTGCACATGGGTGTGTGCCATGTGGGATTAATTATTAATGGTATAAAGGCTTAATCAATAATTAAGAAGCTGTAAGCTTTTTGCTCTTGGAAATTTATTTCCATGGAGCTAAGCTCCGTAGGAGCTTAGCGACTCGGACTCGGACTCGGACTCGGACTCGGACTCGAACTCGGGCTCGGACTCGGGCTCAAGGGCTCATGAGGCGTAATATGGTATTTTGTTTACGCACTTTGTACTTAGCATCGTCGCTAGGCGCATAGTGCGCTTAAGTTGCGCTCGTTGCGCGAGCCACTTGTGCGACCACGTTGCACGGCCCATTACGTGAGCCCAGTTACGCTGGCCCAGTTATGCAGTCCAGTACGTAGCCCAGTACGCCCAGTGTACGCAGCGTGCGTAGAGTGCACAGTGTGCACAGCGTACGCAGTGTGCGTAGAGTGCGTAGTGTGCGTATGGCTGGCTGTATATTAGAGCGGGAACGGTTGCAGCAGTTGCTGCATATTCAGGAGTGGTTCTGCCACTACCCTGAAGTTCAGGCAACTGCTTGGCAACCGCCCCGTGGGATATATTTGCAGGTTCTCTCCTCTCTCTGAGGGCAGTAGTAATCAGAATTCCAGGGAGAAAAACTCTAAGTATTCTTTAACACAACAGAGTAGTGAGCGTGTTCTTTAACACAAACACTAGTACATTTTAGTACGCGTGGGTTCTGTTACTTCAATCAGAGAGAGAAGAGTAGAGCCATTGCCAGAGGAGTTCGCCGTCTTCTGAGGAGTCAGAAGAGCAGGAGTGTTCCAAGGTTTTTCGTCAACCTTGCTGGTTCCTGGAAGCTGTTCGCAGAGGGCGAATAAAGCTTTGAGCAACGGTGATTATTCACCCCAGCATTTCCATCTCTTGCCTGTCATCCTTCTGTTGCTTTTAGCAGTTCTGTCAGTATCTTCTTTTTAGAAGGCACTACTGCCAGTTTGCTACGATCACAAAAATCTCTTTAGATTATTCGTGTATTACGATATCTTTTTAGATCTCGTAATTTGCAGAATCCTTCTGGATCTCTGTTGCAAAACCTTCTTTAAGGAATTGCATTTGAAACATTGTCTTTACAACTGTTTCAGTTTCTATATTTTCCATCGAAAAGCGTGCCCCGGCATTCCCGGCAATAACAATCTCAAAGCTTTATAGCTACGATAGAAAATATTAATGCTTCACTCTTAAACACTGACTTCTGTAAGTTAGAGAAGTTTGATGGAGAGCATTATTAAGTGTGAAAGAGGAAGGTTTATCTCACTCTTCAACTCAGAGACGTGGATCACGTGCTTCTTGAAGAGGAACCTACCATTCCAGATACCGGGTCTGCTGCCGCAATCTCTGCGGCTACTAAACTTCAGGCCAAGTGGAGAAGGGAGAATAGCATTTGCAGGTTGCTTATCCTGAATGCTATGGAGGATTCCCTAGCAGAATCCTATTCTAAGAAGAATATCGCTAGAGACATATGGGAGTCTCTAGAAAAACTCTGCGAAGAAGACAAGAACAGGAGCAAAATATTTGTGGTTGAAAAATATCACAAATGGCTCTTTGAGGACGAGAAGTCCATGCTGCCGCAGGTCAAAGAATTTCTGAAGCTGCGACAGAAGTTGGAAGACAAGGCTATGCCCCTCCCCGACAAGTTTGTTGTTGGAGGGATTGTCTCAAAGCTCCCCGCTAGGTGGAGTAAGTTCTATGCAAACATGCATAGGAAGAAGCTGGAGATCATCCTTGAAGATCTTCAGCAGAAAATTTATGTTGAAGACCAGATGAGGGCTCAACATAAAGTTGACACGCTTTCCAAGCAGATGGCTAACGCAAACTTGGTTTCATCAAGGGAACCAAAGGGAAAGGAAAAGCGTACAGATTTCCAGAAGAAGAAGAAGAACCCTAACAACTTGAATGTTAAGGGAACTTCTTTCAAGCCAAAGAAATCTAAGGCAAAGATGCCTTGTTTTAAGTGTGGCCAGTTAGGCCATTTCAAAAGTGAATGCACAGTACCGGCCAAGAAATCAGAGCAAGGTGAGCCTAGCAAAGTCTCAATGATTACTGATGTAATTGCTATGATTGGACAGGTTGATGCTGTAGGATCTGATTCAGACTGGTGGATAGATACTAGAGCCACCTGCCATGTCTGCTCCAGTAAGGAGTGGTTCACCACCTACACACCCACTTCTGAAGCAGTTGTGATGGCGAACCAAGCACAAGCTGAAGTGCTAGGGATCGGGACGGTTATTCTGAAGCTAACTTCTGGCAAGTCTCTGACACTTCAAGGCGTGAAGCACGTACCTGCTATCGCCAAGAACCTGATCTCGGGAGGCCTACTCTGCAATACAGGCCTCAGGATGGACATCAATGCTGGCCAGATGGTGATGTCTATCAAGGAAACATATTTCGGGAAAGCTTTTTATACCGAAGGAATGTTCAAAATTCAGCTTGTGAATCAGTCCAATGTAATTAATGTGATTAATGAAATCACTCCTTCTGCTTATACTCTTGAGTTGTGGCATAATAGGCTAGGACATGTTCATTGTAAACGAATAAACAGAATGTCTAGTCTAGGACTTATCTCCAAATGTGGGGGTAAGGTAGAGAAATGTGAAGTTTGTGCTCAAACGAAGATCACAAGGAAACCCTTTCCTCGGGTTAATCGAAGTACAGATCTTCTGGAGTTGGTTCACTCCGATATCTGTGACTTCAAACAGTTCTCTACAAAGGCCAGGATGAAGTATTTCATAACCTTCATCGATGACTTCTTAAAGTATGCGTTAGTCTACTTGCTGAAGGCTAAAGACGAAGCATTCGAGAAGTTCAAGGAGTTCAGAGCCGAAGCTGAGCGGCAGACTGGACAACAACTCAAAAGGATAAGATGTGATCGAGGTAGGGAGTACAGGTCTCATGAATTCACATCGTTCTGTAAGAAACATAGAATTGTCAATGAGACTACGGCTCCGTACACTCCTCAATCAAACGGAGTAGCTGAGAGGAAGAACAGGACGTTGACAGAAATGATAAATTTAATGTTGTTCTGGCCTTCCTAAGTGCTACTGGGGAGAAGCTGCATTGACGGCCACTTTTGTTCTAAATAGAGTGCCTCATGCAACTTCAAACGTTACTCCTCATGAACTCTGGTTCAAGGTCAGACCTAACTTGAATGTCATTCGAGTGTGGGGGTGTCTGGCGTATGTCAAGCTTCTAGATCTAAAGATTCTGAAGCTTGGGACAAGGACTACAAAGACGATCTTCTTGGGGTATGCCGAGAAGAGTGATGCTCAGAGATTTCTTGATATTGAGTCAAATCATATCATTGAATCTCGCGATACAGAATATTTTGAAGACAAGTTTGCAAGGACAAGAATATTATTCTTCCGGATGTTCCGGAGAATAATGAGGGTGCAGAAGAGACTGAAGTCTTCAATGAAGATGTGGTCCAAGAAGATGTTGTTGTTGATACAACGGTGAACCAGAACAAGCTGAGCCATCAGCTAAGCGTATGAGAAGGCCGAAGGACTTCGGAAGTGACTTTGTCACCTATCATGTGGAAGCAGATCAGCTTACCTATGATGAGGCGATGAAGACCCGAGACGCTATTTTTTGGAAGGAGGCGATTGACAATGAGATTGATTCCATTACCTCAAATAACACTGGGGTGTTGGTTGATCTTCCTGAAGGAGCGAAATCCATCGGATGCAAATAGATCTTCAAGAAGAAGATGAAAGCAGACGGAACTATTGACAAGTTCAAGGCTAGGTTGGTAGCCAAGGGGTTTTCTCAGAAGCAGGTGATTGACTACTTTGACACGTATGCTCCAGTAGCCCGAATGACCATCATCAGGATGTTGATTGCTCTTGCAGCAATACATAAGATGGTGATACATCAGATGAATGTGAATACGGCTTTCCTAAATGGCGAGCTGACCGAAGAGATTTACATGCAACAGCTAGAGGGATTTGTCATCAGAGGTCTTGAAGACAAAGTCTGCAAGTTGGTGAAATCTTTGTACGGTCTTAAACAGGCTCCCAAGATGTGGTATGAGAAATTTGACAAAGTTATAAGTCAAATGGCTACATGGTCAGCGATACGGACAAGTATGTTTACACGAAGTTCGCTGATGGAAGATGTGTGATCATTTGTCTATACGTGGACGACAAGCTTATCCTAGGTACGGATATTACCTGTGTCACGGAGACAAAAATATTCATCTCAAGCAAGTTCAGTATGAAGGACTTGGGGGAAGCTGATGTGATTTTAGGGATCAAGATCATCCGGACAGACACTGGACTAGCGCTGTCACAGTCTCATTATATTGAGAAAATGATCACTCGTTATGGGTACCGGGATCTTCCAGGGATCGATACGCCATACAGTTGTGATCTGAAGCTGAAGCCTAATTCAGGGGAAAGCGTCAGGCAGCTGGAGTATGCAAGCATAATCGGGAGTTTGATGTATGCTACTACTGCCACAAGGCCTGACATAGCTTTCGCCGTGGGAATGCTGAGTCATTTTACGAGCAATCCAAGTGTTGAACACTGGAAAGCTGTGAAACGGGTTATGAGATATCTCAAGAAGACTCAGACATATGCACTGTACTACAGCGGAGATCCGTCGGTAGTGGAAGGCTTCAGTGATGCCAGTTGGTGCTCAGAGGTGGAGAGCGAGAGGTCCACAGGTGGATACATTTCACAATGGATGGAGCTGCTATATCGTGGAAGTCGAAAAAGCAGACTATGCTCTTGCAGTCATCCATGGAATCTGAGTTCTTTGCACTAGATACCGCAGCCGAGGAAGCAGAATGGCTTCGGAAGCTCATGTATAATCTTCCATTGGTTGGAGCACAAATACCGGCGATACCGATATACTACGACAACCAGACGAATGTGGCGGTTGCATCAAATGACCTCTTCAACGGGAAGAAGAGGACTTTGCGGTTGAAGCACAGGGCAGTACACGATCTTATCAAGAGAGGTGTTATTGCAGTGATTGATGTTCAGAGTCAGGAGAACCTGGCGGATCCGTTCACCAAGGGCCTCAAGTGCCAGCTGGTCAATGACACAGCTTGTAAAATGGGCTTGAAGGCATTCTGATATTGGATTTTTGTATTCCTACCATAAAGTTTTATGCTATTAGTTCAAAGATTTATCTACTAGGCATCTAGCTTTTGGTTCAAGGGAGGACCACTAATCGAAAGAATATCAGAAACGGTGGGTACATGTTCTATTAGGCATGGAGAGGTTACGGGCCTATAACCACTGTTGTCTACTATTGTTTTCTGCGGAAAACGGTTCCTGTGGGAAGGTTGGCTTAATTGCCTTAATGAGTTCTCAGGCAGAGTGAATGCCTGGTATGCTTTACAGGAAGCATGGTAGAACAACACTACAAGGAGTGAAACTCCATGCTACAGTGGGGTGACTCCACAATGAGGTTCCTATATGTGGGGTGATGCCCAGGAATAGGATAAAGCCTCGGCTTTGCAGGCCAAATCACAGCGGCGTAGCACCGCAAATAGGCAGTTAGCCTAATGCTGTATGTTAAATATAAAGAGGGGTGTAGTCAGCACTACAAAGAGGAGGAGTTCCTCATGTTACAGTGGCACGACACCACCATGAGGTACCCGGTTAGGGATAAAGCCTCGGCCTTGCAAGCCATGTCGTTGCGGCGTAACACCGCAAGGGAGCCTAAGGCTTCATGCTGGGTAGTTTGGAACTACAAAGAGGTGGTTGCCTCATGCTACTGTAGTATGACACTACGATGAGGTTCCCGGTACGGGGTAAGGCCTCAGCTTTAAGCCATGTCATAGCGGCATAGCACCGCAAGGGAAGCGCAAAGCGCTGCATGCCATGTCTCTTTATAATGAACTCACCTATAGTGTATGACAGAGATATCAGGCCGTCTTTTGAGGGTAAACTTGTAGACACCCAAAATTATACACTGAAACCAGGCTAGCATAGGGCCTTTAAAGTGTAGCCAGAGGCACATGTAACTATATTATGTAAGTGGGAAGAATTTCAGCTATGATGCAGAATTCAAGGTTTAGTCCATTCTTGTATTTGTAGTCTGTTGTTTGACTCACGTGGGAATATTCAAGTCTTAAGTGGCATCTATCCTAAAAGCATAATGGACAGTTACTGTGGGGAACACTCTTACTCATATATAGAGGGATATGTGGGGGATTATTGGGTTTGTAGCCTTTTGTTTTGGTTTTTAGTCCCACGTCGGCTAGAAAGGAATGTGTATCTCCATGTATATGAGTCTTTTCTCTTTATGGAGATGCACATGTAGTGCACATGGGTGTGTGCCATTTGGGATTAATTATTAATGGTATAAAGGCTTAATCAACAATTAAGAAGCTGTAAGTTTTTTGCTCTTAGAAATTTATTTCCATGGAGCTAAGCTCCGTAGGAGCTTAGCGACTCGGACTCGGACTCGAACTCGGACTCGGGCTCGGACTCGGGCTCAAGGGCTCATGAGGCGTAATATGGCATTTTGTTTGCGTACTTTGCACTTAGCATCGTCGCTAGGCGCATAGTGCGCTTAAGTTGCGCTCGTTGCGCGAGCCACTTGCGCGACCACGTTGTGCGGCCCGTTACGCGAGCCCAGTTACGCAGGCCCAGTTATGCAGTCCAGTACGTAGCCCAGTACGCCCAGCGTACGCAGCGTGCGTAGAGTGCGTAGTGTGCGCAGCGTACGCAGTGTACGTAGAGTGCGTAGTGTGCGTATGGCTGGCTGTATATTAGATTGGAAACGGTTGCAGCAGTTGCTGCATGTTCAGGAGTGGTTCTGCCACTACCCTGAAGTTCAGGCAACTGCTTAGCAACCGCCCCGTGGGCTATATATGCAGGTTCTCTCCCCTCTCTGAAGGCAGTAGTAATCAGAATTCTAGGGAGAAAAACTCTAAGTGTTCTTTAACACAACAGAGTAGTGAGCGTGTTCTTTAACACAAATACTAGTACTTTTTAGTATGCGTGGGTTCAGTTACTTCAATCAGAGAGAGAAGAGTAGAGCCATTGCCAGAGGAGTTCGCCGTCTTCCGAGGAGTTAGAAGAGCAGGAGTGTTCCAAGGTTTTCCGTCGACCTTGCTGGTTCCTAGAAGCTGTTCGCAGAGGGCGAATAAAGCTTTGAGCAACGGTGATTATTCACCCCAGCATTTCCATCTCTCGCCTGTCATTCTTCTGTTGCCTTTAGCAGTTCTGTCAGTATCTTCTTTTTAGAAAGCACTACTGCCAGTTTGCTACGATCACGAAAATTTCTTTAGATTATTCGTGTATTGTGATATCTTTTTAGATCTCGTAATTTGCAGAATCCTTCTGGATCTCTGTTGCAAAACCTTTTTTAAGGAATTGCATTTGAAACGTTGTCTTTACAACTGTTTCAGTTTCTATATTTTCCATCGAAAAGCGTGCCCCAGCGTTCCCGGCAATAACAATCTCAAAGCTTTATAGCTACGATGGAAAATATTAATGCTTCACTCTTAAACACTGACTTCTGTAAGTTAGAGAAGTTTGATGGAGAGCATTATCAAGTCTGGAAGAGGAAGGTTTATCTCACTCTTCAACTCAACGACGTGGATCACGTGCTTCTTTAAGAGGAACCTACCGTTCCAGATACCGGGTCTGCTGCCGCAATCTCTACGGCTACTAAACTTCAGGCCAAGTGGAGAAGGGAGAATAGCATTTGCAGGTTGCTTATCCTGAATGCTATGGAGGATTCGCTAGCAGAATCCTATTCTAAGAAGAATATCGCTAGAGACATATGGGAGTCTCTAGAAAAACTCTACGAAGAAGACAAGAACATGAGCAAAATATTTGTGGTTGAAAAATATCACAAATGGCTCTTTGAGGACGAGAAGTCCATGCTGCCGCAGGTTAAAGAATTTCTGAAGCTGCGACAGAAGTTGGAAGACGAGGCTATGCCCCTCCCCGACAAGTTTGTTGTTGGAGGGATTGTCTCAAAGCTCTCCGATGGGTGGAGTAAGTTCTATGCAAACATGCATAGGAAGAAGCTGGAGATCACCCTTGAAGATCTTCTGCAGGAAATTTATGTTGAAGACCAGATAAGGGCTCAACATAAAGTTGACACGCTTTCCAAGCAGATGGCTAACGCAAACTTGGTTTCATCAAGGGAACCAAAGGTAAAGAAAAAGCGTGCAGATTTCCAGAAGAAGAAGAAGAACCCTAACAACTTGAATGTTAAGAAAACTTCTTTCAAGTTAAAAAAATCTAAGGCAAAGATGCATTGTTTCAAGTGTGGCCAGTTGGGCCATTTCAAAAGTGAATGCACAGCACCGGCCAAGAAATCAGAGCAAGGTGAGCCTAGCAAAGTCTCAATGATTACTGATGTAATTGCTATATTTGACAGGTTGATGCTGTAGGATCTGATTCAGACTGGTGGATAGATACTGGAGCCACCTGCCATGTCTTCTCTAGTAAGGAGTGGTTCACCACCTACACACCCACTTCTGAAGCGGTTGTGATGGCGAACCAAGCACAAGCTGAAGTTCTAGGGATCGGGACGGTTATTCTGAAGCTAACTTCTGGCAAGTCTCTGACGTTTTAAGGCGTAAAGCACGTACCTGCTATCGCCAAGAACCTGATCTCGGAAGGCCTACTCTGCAATGCAGGCCTCAGGATGGACATCAATGCTGGCCGGATGGTGATGTCTATCAAGGGAACATATTTCGGGAAAGCTTTTTATACCGAAGGAATGTTCAAAATTCAGCTTATGAATCAGTCCAATATAATTAATATGATTAATGAAATCACTCCTTCTGCTTATACTCTTGAGTTGTGGCATAATAGGCTAGGTCATATTCATTGTAAACGAATAAACAGAATGTCTAGTCTAGGACTTATCTCCAAATGTGGGGGTAAGGTAGAGAAATGTGAAGTTTGTGCTCAAATGAAGATCACAAGGAAACCCTTTCCTCGGGTTAATCGAAGTACAGATCTTCTGGAGTTGGTTCACTCCGATATCTGTGACTTCAAACAGTTCTCTACAAAGGCCGGGATGAAGTATTTCATAACCTTCATCGATGACTTCTCAAAGTATGCGTTCGTCTAATTGCTGAAGGCTAAAGACGAAGCATTCGAGAAGTTCAAGGAGTTCAGAGCCGAAGCTGAGCGACAGACTGGACAACAACTCAAAAGGATAAGAAGTGATCGAGGTGGGGAGTACAGGTCTCATGAATTCGTATCGTTCTGTAAGGAATATGGAATTGTCAATGAGACTACGGCTCCGTACTCTCCTCAATCAAATAGAGTAGCTGAGAGGAAGAACATGACGTTGACAGAAATAATAAATTCAATGTTGTTGACTGCTGGCCTTTCTAAGTGCTACTGGGGAGAAGCTGCATTGACGGCCACTTTTATTCTAAATAGAGTACCTCATGCAACTTCAGACGTTACTCCTCATGAACTCTGGTTCAAGGTCAGACCTAACTTGAATGTCATTCAAGTGTGGGGGTGTCTGGCGTATGTCAAGCTTCCAGATCTAAAGATTCAGAAGCTTGGGACAAGGACTACAAAGACGATCTTCTTGGGGTATGCCAAGAAGAGTGATGCTCAGAGATTTCTTGATATTGAGTCAAATCATATCATTGAATCTCGTGATGCAGAATATTTTGAAGACATGTTTGCAAGGCACAAGAATATTATTCTACCGGATGTTCCGGAGAATAATGAGGGTGCACAAGAGACTGAAGTCTTCAATGAAGATGTGGTCCAAGAAGATGTTGTTGTTGATACAACGGTTGAACCAGAACAAGCTGAGCCGTCAGCTAAGCGTGTGAGGAGGCCGAAGGACTTCGGAAGTGACTTTGTCACCTATCATGTGGAAGCAGATCCGCTTACCTATGATGAGGCAATGAAGACCAGAGACGCAGTTTTCTGGAAGGAGGCGATTGACAATGAGATTGATTCCATTACCTCAAATAACACTGGGGTGTTGGTTGATCTTCCTGAAGGAGCGAAACCCATCGGATGCAAATAGATCTTCAAGAAGAAGATGAAAGCAGACGGAACTATTGACAAGTTCAAGGCTAGGTTGGTAGCCAAGGGGTTTTCTCAGAAGTAGGGGATTGACTACTTTGACACGTATGCTCCAGTAGCCCGGATGACCACCCTTAGGATGTTAATTGCTCTTGCAGCAATACATAAGATGGTGATACATCAGATGGATGTAAATATGGCTTTCCTAAATGGCGAGCTGACCGAAGAGATTTACATGCAACAGCCAGAGGAATTTGTCATCAGAGGTCTTGAAGACAAAATCTGCAAGTTGGTGAAATCTTTGTACGGTCTTAAACAGGCTCCCAAGATGTGGCATGAGAAATTTGATAAAGTTATAAGGTCAAATGGCTACATGGTCAGCGATACGGACAAGTGTGTTTACACGAAGTTTGCTGATGGAAGTGGTGTGATCGTTTGTCTATACGTGGACGACATGCTTATCCTAGGTACGGATATTACCTGTGTCATGGAGACAAAGAAATTCATCTCAAGCAAGTTCAGTATGAAGGACTTAGGGGAAGCTGATGTGATTTTAGGGATCAAGATCATCCGGACAGACACTGGACTAGCGCTGTCACAGTCTCATTATATTGATAAAATGATCACTCGTTATGGGTATCGGGATCTTCCAGGGATCGATACGCCGTACAGGTGTGATCTGAAGCTGAAGCCTAATTCAGGGGAAAGCGTCAGGCAGCTGGAGTATGCAAGCGTAATCGGGAGTTTGATGTATGCTACTACTGCCACAAGGCCTGACATAACTTTCGCCGTGGGAATGCTGAGTCGTTTTATGAGCAATCCAGGTGTTGAACACTGGAAAGCTGTGAAATGGGTTATGAGATATCTCAAGAAGACTCAGACATATGTACTGTACTACAGCAAAGATCCGTCGGTAGTGGAAGGCTTTAATTCAAATCCCACGAAATTAATTCAAATCCCACAAAGATAGGATTTTAATTAATTCAAATTCCACAAAGATAGGATCTGATTTAATCGTAATATTGATTCAGCCTTTCCATTACTGATTTGTAATCTGTACAGTCAGCGGATTCCTCCATGCGGCAGCAGCAGCAGCCTGGTCGCATGAGCCTAATGGCCGCATGGACCGCATGAGCCGCATGGACCGCATGGACCGCATGAGCCGCATGGACCGTATGGACCGCATGGGCCGCATGAGCCGCCTGGACCGCATGTGCCGTATGAGCCGTATGAGCCGCATATACCGCATGTGCCGCATGGCCGTATGAGCCGCATGAGGCCGCACATGAGCTGCATGCCGCATAAGACCGTATGGCCGCATATGAGCCGCATAAAGATCGCATGACTGCTGACGTGCTAAGTACAAAGTGCGCCAACAAAATGCCACATTACGCCTCATGAGCCCATGAGCCCGAGTCCGAGTCCGAGTCCGAGTCCGAGTCGCTAACCCCTTTGGGACTTAGCTCCAAATGGAATTAATCCAAGAGAATGACAAAAACATTAATGCTTAATCCTTGGAGCCTTATTCTTACCTCCTTGTAAAATCACCCACATGGTTCCCTCCTTAGGGTCACCACCCCATGTGCATCTCTCAACAACACACCCAAGTATATATGTTGAGATAACTCATGGTGCATTTTCGATGTGGAACTAAAATTTACAAGGCATGTTGAGAGCAAGCTCTCTTCATGTAAAGAAAGCACCAATAATCCCCATATATCACAACATATATATGTGTCCAGGGTTGAGCGTTCCCCACAGTAACTGTCCATTTTGCATTAGGATAGATATCGCTGACGACTTGAATCTTCTCGCATGGGTTAAATAATAATGTGATACAAGAATGGACTACGCCTTGAATTCTGTACCACAATTATAATTCTTCCCACTCACAAAGTGTAGTTACGTGTGCTTCTGGCTGCACATTAAAGGCCCTGTGCCAGCTTGGTTTCAGTGTATAATTTTGGGAGTCTACAAGTTTACCCTCAAGAGACGGCCTGATATCTCTTTCCATACACTATAGGTGAGTTCTTTATTAAAGAGATATGGCATGAAGCCTTGCGCTTCCTTGCGGTGCTACGCCGCTATGACATGGCCTGAAGCCGAGGCATTACCCCTACCTGGGAACCTCATCGTAGTGTCATACTACTGTAGCATGAGGTCACAAGCCTCTTTGTAGTGCCAAACTACCCAGCATGAAGCCTAAGGCTTCCTTGCGGTGTTACGCCGCAACGACATGGCTTGTAATGTCGAGGCTTTACCCCTACCTGGGTACCTCATTGTGGTGTCGTGCCACTGTAACATGGGGTCATCCTCCCCTTTGTAGTGCTGTCTACAACTCTTTAATTACGTCATACAGCATTAGGCTACCTGCCTATTTGTGGTGCTACGCCGCTGTGACTTGGCTTGCAAAGCCGAGACATTACCCCTTCCTGGGAACCTCATGGTGGAGTCATCCTACTGTAGCATGGAGATTCACTCCTTGTAGTGCTGCTCTACCGTGCTTCCTGTAAAGCACACCAGGCATTTACTCTGCCTGAGAACTCATTAAGGCGTTTAAGCCAACCTTCCACAGGATCTATTTTTCCACAGAAAAATACATAGTAGACAACAGTGGTTATGGGTCCGTATCCCTTCCATGTTCCAGAGAACAAGTACCCACTGTTACCTGATAGTTTCCCAGTCAGTGAACCTCCATTGAACCAAAAGTTAGATGCCTAGTAGATTTCTCTTTGAACTAATAGCATAAAACTTTATGGTAGGATTATAGAGACACACTATCAGAATACCTTCAAGCCCATTTAACAAGCTGTATCATCGACCAACTGGCGCTTGAGGCCCTTTGTGAACGGATCTGCTAGGTTCTCCTGACTCCGAACATCAACCACTGTAATTATACCTCTTTTGATAAGATCGTGTACTGCCCTGTGCTTCAACCGCACAGTCCTCTTCTTCCCGTTGAAGAGGTCATTTGATGCCACCGTCGCAGTCGTCTGGTTGTCACAGTATATCGGTATCGCCGGTATCTGAGCCCCATCCACTGCAAGATTATACATGAGCTCCCAAAGCCATTCTACTTTATCTGCTGCAGTTTCAAGTGCATAGAATTCAGATTCCATGGAGGAACGAGAGAGTATAGTCTGCTTCTTCGACTTCCACGATATAGCAGCTCCACCCAAGAAAAAGACATATCCACCGGTGGATCTCTCGCTTTCCACCTCTGCACACCATCTAGCATCACTGAAGCCTTCCACTACTATCGGATACCCGTTGTAGTGCAGTGTATATGTCTGAGTTTTCTTGAGATATCTCATCACCCGCTTCACAGCTTTCCAGTGCTCAACCCCTGGGTTGCTTGTGAACCGACTCAGCATTTCCACGACAAAAGCTATGTCAGGCCTTGTGGCAGTGGTTGCGTACATCAAACTTTCGATAACGCTAGAATACTCCAGCTGTCTGACGCTTTTCCTTGAATTTGGCTTCAACATCTGATCACACCTGTATGGCGTATCGATCCCTGGAAGATCCTTATACCCATAGCGTGTGAGCATCTTCTCAATATAGTAAGATTGTGACAGCGCTACTCCAGTGTCTGTCCGGATGATCTTTATGCCCAAGATGACATCTGCATTCCCCAAGTCCTTCATACTGAACTTGGTTGAGAGGAACTTCTTTGTCTCTGTGACACAGCCTATATCCGTACCTAGGATTAGCATGTCGTTCACGTACAGACAAACGATGACTCCTCTTCCATCAGCGAACTTTGTGTAAACATATTTGTCCGTCTCGTTGACTCTGTAGCCGTTTAACCTAATAACTTTGTCAAACTTCTCATGCCACATCTTGGGAGCTTACTTCAAACCATATAATGATTTTACCAACTTGCAGACTTTGTCTTTAAGACCTTTGACGACAAATCCATCTAGCTGTTGCATGTAAATCTCTTCGGTCAGCTCCCCATTCAGGAATGTGGTCTTTACATCCATCTGATGTATCACCAACTTATATATAGCTGCTAGAGCGATTAACATCCTGATGGTGGTCATCCGGGCTACTGGAGCGTACGTGTCAAAGTAGTCTATCCCCTGTTTCTGAGAAAATCCTTTGGCTACCAGCCTGGCCTTGAACTTGTCAATAGTTCCATCTGCCTTCATCTTCTTCTTGAAGATCCATTTACATCCGATGGGCTTTTCTTCTTCAGGTAGATCTACCAACACCCATGTGTTATTGGAGGTGATAGAGTCAAACTCGTCATTCACTGCATCCTTCCAGAAGATAGCATCTCTGGTCTTCATCGCCTCATCATAGGTAAGCGGATCTGCTTCCACATGATAGGTGACAAAGTCATCTCCGAAGTCTTTCGGTCTCCTCGCTCGCTTAGCTGACGGCTCTGCGAGTTTTGGTACAGGAGTTGTTTCCTCAACAACAGCTTCTTTTTGGACTACTGGCTCATATGAGATTTCAGTCTCATTTGCACCTACATCATTTTCTGAAATGTCCGAAAGAATAATGTTTTTGTCTTTTGCAAACTTGTCTTCAAAGTATTCAGCATCGCGAGATTCGATGATATGATTTGACTCAATATCAAGAAATCTCTGAGCATCACTCTTCTCGACATACCCCAAGAAGATCGCCTTCGTAGTCCTTGTCCCTAGCTTCTGAATCTTCAGATCTGGGAGTTTCACATACGCCAGACACCCCCACACTCGAATGACATTCAAGTTTGGTCTGACTTTGAACCAGAGTTCATGAGGAGTTATGTCCGAAGTTGCATGTGGCACTGTCACTACCACATTTCTAGTGTGAGGGTATTTTTATCATTTTGGGGTATTTTTAAATTTATTAGAATTAATTATAATTTATGGGAATTTTTAGGAATTTATTTGAGATTGTTTGACTGGGTTGACTTTTGACTAGTGTTGACTTTGTAGACCTACCTAGAAGCTAACCCTAGTTAGTGGGCCATGGTTAGGTCAAGTGACTCTAGTCTAACCTAGCCTAGCACTTGGTTTAAGTCATTTTAGCAAATAGGAATAGAAGTCATAAGTCATGACTTGTGGTTTTAGAACCTTGTCTAAATCTAATCTACATTTAGCTTTGTAGTTGGCCCAAGGCCCAATAGCTTGACAAAACCCTAACCCAAGCCACAAGTGGCTGGCCATACCCTATGCCTAGGGATTCCCCCCATATATAATCCCTCTCAAAACTAGGGTTGCCTATTTCTTAGGAAGAGCCCTATTTTCAAGGAGGTGAGTTCTTGTCTTCATTAATCCATTTTAATTCCATAATAGGTCCTAAAATCCCCAAACTAGTTGCAATAGTTTTTGATACTGTTGTTCTTGCTGTTGTGGTGTTTTGGTTCAGTTTGATATTGATTGGAAGTGATTTGGACACCAAGCAAATAGCTAGGAAGAGGCCTTTCCATTGGAAGTTCACATTGAGGTAATTTCTCCAAAACTCCATAAAACTTCAGTTAGTTTTCATGTATAGGAACCCCTAAGTGTCCCCCTAAGGTCTGTATGTGATTCGTGTCCTGTGTCGTATGATTCGTGTCCATTCTGGACACGTATCAGAAGACTGGGCAGGGTGTTCGACCAAATGCCACAGAGGGCAGGTCGATCATGTTAGCCTGCTATTTTTGAATAGAAAATAAGTTCTAGATCTAGCTTTGTGATTCGTGTCCTTGTATCTTCATTTTTGTGTCATTCTGTGTCAGTTTGTTTGTGTGGACACGCGCGTGCACACGGCCGCGCGCTGCTACAGGGATCCCCTGCCTATCGGGCCCTGTAGCGGACACGACATGTTTCGTATGGACACGAAACTTGACACGGGGCTAGGGGCATGGACTGACACGCTATGTGTCAAGTCTCACGTGTCCCCTTGTCGTGTCGAGAGAGTTATGGATCCCACACGGGGATTGCCTATGGCAGTGCACAGCAGATTTTCCCCACTGACACGGGTCTCGTGTCCGATCCTGACACATCGTAAACACTGGCCAGTGGGCCCACGAGGTAGCCCTATAGGTGGGCTACCCATGTGTGTCACCACGAGATTCATTCGTGTCCTGTGTCGTGCACACGACACAAGTGCACGTATGCACGAGATAGTGCACTGTCAGTGCACTGTATGTGTTTCTCTTTGTGTTTCTTGCTGTGGACACGCCGTGTCGGCTCTGGGGTGACACAAAATGATGTGTAGGGTTGTGCACGAGGGGTGTTTATATTTTTCCAATCATTAGATTAATGATTAATTGTTTTTGCTATTTCAATTTACATTAAATCAATGTTCTGACACTATAACTGTTTCTTGCCATTTCCAGTTTTTCCTAATTGATATTGTTTATGATTAAATCCTAGTATTGATGATTTAATGCTAAGATTAGGACCTGATTGCACTTACCTACTCATTGTCCTGCCATGGTCACAACTTGGTGTTAATTGATGGACTGTCAAATAGGTAGATGTTCTTAATATTTCATAACTGATATTTTTCTAAGTTTACTGTTATTATTCTTCAACTGATTTGGGTTCACATTGAAATATTTTGAATGAATCTTCATGGGACTGAACTAAGGTTGGTTGTGTATTGAACCTGAGAAATTCCTCTAGACTTTATAACTGAGATTGTGACATGATTTGATTTTTCTTTCCTTTTCCTTTCTTCTTAACTGAAATAATGAGTGTAGCCTTAATGCAAAATCTGAGCTTTAGTTCTAGTGTAAACCTGAGAACTATATCCTACATTACCTTTCCTATGTTGCACTGTTTTATTTGTCCACACACTCAAAATCTGAGATGCACAACTGAGAAATAGTTCATTGAACAAAACCTGAGATTGGTGTACTTCTTGTTTTCGAAATGGGGTTGGGATGTGGGGACTGAAACTGAGTTTCATTTTTTATCACTGTTTTGATATATGAATTAATCTCCCTTCTTTCTTTTGCAATCCATTATTTGATTTGCACACACACTTTTGATTACCTCCTGTTCACATTCTTGTATTTTGCTGTTAATCTTTGACACACACATTCCTTCTCTTCACTATTTTTCCTGTCACATTTCCTGCTGTGCAGTCCACACATTTCCACACACATATGTACACAGTATTGACATTATCCTGCCACATCTATTTTCCTGCACTTGGACACATCACACACCCTATTCTATATTGCATTCATTGCTCACTGTTTGGAGTTCCTGTACACACTGATTATTAGCCTGTTTTCCTGCATGCCACTACACACACACACACACAGTTACACATGTCCTTATTATACCTATCTATGTTAATATATATATATATATGTTATGTACACTCTAGTATAGATATAATTATGTGTATATAATGTATAATGTGGTTCAAGTATAAGTTATGATAATTGTGGGTTGTAGATAGTGAAGATCAATGATGTATGGTTATCATAGGTATGTATTATATATATATGCTCTATGTTTATGTTGTAGGTGTATAGGTGTAAGCCTTACTCATGTATACATGAAGCTCATGATAGATAGCTAGTGTGAGGTAAATTAATGTGTGTTGTTTGTTGGTTTGTATAGCTTAGGATTGGTGTGTTGCCTAGTATAGCCTTATTAGACCTAGCTAGTTGAGTTTAGCCTAGTTTAGACTTGTTTAACTTAGTTGACCTAGTTTGACTTCTAGGGTTGGCCAGAGTTGACCAAGAGTTGACTTTGGCTTAGATGGACCTAAAATCATGTAGAATGCATAGTAGGACTCCATTATACTATTCTGGACTTGTTGTGACTTGTGTTGTTCTGATTAGGAGCCAGACACCACTCCTTGGACAGTACGTTTCATTCTGGACATTCAGTTACAGGCGAGTACATTCTCTGATCATTTTATATCCTGCTTAGAATTATTACCTGCAGTAGATTACTTTACTGGTACTGTCACGTTGGTCACACGGATTGGTACTATATGGATCTCTACATGCGATGTTATCCCCCTCTGGAGCATCGGGTACATTGTGCTTGTGCGTTTCACTTACATCATGTACTCCTGTGCTTCTATTTTACATGTGCACTCCTGTGAATCTTGTACTCTCATGTTCACGGAGCCCCCATGTATACTATTATGTGCACCCTATATGGGCCCCCATATGATATCTTGTACAATAACATAACCTGTATAGATCCTTGTGTATTGATTGGGGTACGGGGGAGTAGAATTGGGCATGTGAATAATACACCAGTAGTTTCTTATCAGAATCTCATCCTTAGTGTCTTATCAGAATCTCCTATGCCATTTACATGTCCATATTGTACTCTGACTCACTAGTCACTGCTAGTTCTCTATGTATAGTAGATATTTACATTACAGTTCTCTTCCTGTTTACCGCATTTCTTCAGTACTCGTATCTTACTTTACTGTATGTTTTTACTTTCTAACCTGCTATGATCTGTTGAGATGTACTGTACTCGCTCCTGTCCTGACTGGACCTGTTGAAATATTACAGAGGACGAGGAGGAGGCCTGCCTGGACACCTACTACGGGACAGCCTTAGATGACACCTGTGAGCTGGACTCCCAGGAGGATCCAGCAGTAGCTGAGGACCTTCCCCCGACTGCCTAGACTAGATTAGCTAGCTTGTTTTCATTTGTAGTCTTGAGACATGTTCTAGTTAGACTCTTACTTGGAGATCAGTTGTATATATTCTTTTATCTGAGACCTTGTACTGCTGGGATTATCTTAGACTACTGTTTTATCTATTTCATTTCCTTGAGTTCTATTCATATCGTGCTATATCTTCCTTAGTTGTGATTGAGTTTCTATTGCTATGCCACCCCCATTCGGGGAGTATAAACTGTTTAGATATTTATATTGCTAGATGTTGTGACCTAGGACAGCGTTCTACCGCCGACACTGCGGCATAGGCTGGACGTATTCACGTCTCGTACCCTTACTCTAGGGTGCGGGTCGTGACACGTTTTTAGTGGTGGCCCATGCAGGTCTGCACTAGAAGTGTAGTGGTACTCGAACTAGAGTATCACTGCAGCCTGCTATAGGATATAGGACATTAATTTTAAGATACTCAATCACTTTAGGAAAATTCCTTTTATTGCCATCTAAATCCTTTTGTCTGCTGATCCTTTGAATTATAATTGTCCGCCTTTGTTATATCGCTTCTTTCTCAGAAATTGATACTCTTATTTGTCTATCTTCAGGATGGTAGAGACTCGATCGCAGCGTGCCGTCCATGAGGATGCTATAGAGGGGACTGCTACCTCTCAGCCAGCACAACGAGGCCAGGGGACTGCAGCTCTTGTCACCTCAGCTCGTGTTGAGACCTCGGCAGTCGCAGCAGGGGGTATACATCCACCGACTGGGAGGCAGGACCCGGTCTATCCAGAGGATCCTTTCCAGCCACCACCGCCTCCAGGACATGTGGACGCAGCTCAGATGTTCGCATACTTCCAACAGATCATGGACCGACAGCAGGCTCGGCAGGACAGAGGCATGGAGTTGGCCGTCACGACAGCCGCAGCTCGACCGGTGGTACAGCAGCAGAGGACACCAGGGATCGAGCAGTTTCAGAAGATGAGCCCCAGAGACTTCAGGGGGACAGAGGGGATCCTGTATGTCGACGAGTGGATCGAGCATATGGAGGAGATCTTCCGCTTGGCCATGATTCCAGCAGACCTTCAGATCGAGGCCGCAGCTAGCCGGATGCGAGATCTTGCTTGCACCTGGTATCAATCGGACCCCAGGATAGGGGTACCAGGGCAGACTTGGGAGCAGTTCAGGGGCTTCTTCAAGAAGAAGTTCTTTCCAGATTCAGCGGTCAGAGCCTTGGAGACAAATTTTGAGAGCCTGGTCCAGGGGAGCCTCTCAGTTGAGGAGTATGCGGGAGAGTTTGGCCATCTCGGCAGGTTTGTTGAGGGGTTGAGCGAGACGGCGAAGGCCCAGAGGTTCCGGAAGGGTCTGGTCAAGGAGGTCAAGTCCCTGACCAAGGGGAACAGAGATGCTATATTTGAGGAGATCTTGACGGGAGCCCTGCTAGCAGAGGATGATCTTGAGCTTAGGCTCAAGAGAGGGAGAGACCCAGCTGGGGGCAGTAGCAGCAGTGGGGGCCAGGCCAAGAGGCCTCATTTTCAGCACCAGCAGCCGAGGCAGTTTCAGCCGCAGCCGATTCAGCAGAGGCCGGCTCATCAGCAGCAGTTCCTGCATCAGGCACCCAGGCAGACAGTCAGTTGCGCCTTCTGCAAGAAGCCAGGGCATGGATGAAATGAGTGCAGGAAGAGGCTCGGGAAGTGCCTTCTTTGCGGAGCAGCAGATCACCAGATGAGGGAGTGCCGCATAGCACAAGCAGCTCCAGGAGGAGGAGCCAGAGCTCCAGCAAGTCAGCAGCGGGGACCAGCCCTGCCGACGCAGCAGCAGAGGTTCGTCCAGCACCAGCAGCAGGCCAGGGGAGGCCAGCAGGGGCGAGCTTTCGCCATGGCAGCTGGAGAGGCAGAGGTGACTGGAGAGCTGATTGCAGGTTCAATTCTTCTCGACTCCAGTCCAGCATTTGTATTGTTTGATTCGGGTGTATCGCATAGATTCATTTCAGTATCTTTTGCGATTAGACATAGTATCATAGCTGAATCGTTGCCTAGGACTTACAAGATCACGACCGGGGGTGGTATTATCCTCGTGAGTGATGTTTGTAAGGGTCGGAGAGTAGTTTTGGGAGGCCGTGAGTTGGAGGTGAGCTTGCTCGTAATGCCATTGCCGAACTACGATATAGTACTAGGCATGGATTGGTTGAGCAGGCACCACGCCAGCATCGATTGCAAAGGGGGTAGAGTTCTGTTCAGAGCGCTGGGGGAGCCAGAGTTCGAGTACTCCAGACGTCAGGCAGAGCAGAGCAGAGGAGTCTTCTGTGGAGTCTCGGTCGAGGAGCAGACGATTCCACACCCCTTGATAGCAGAGTACATAGATGTTTTCCCGGAGGAGTTGCCGGGACTGCCACCGGACAGGGACATAGAGTTCTCGATAGACTTGGTTCCAGGAGCGGAACCCATCTCTCAGCATGTCTATCGGGTGAACAACAGCGAGCTGGTGGAGCTGAAGAAGCAGGTGGATGAGCTACAGGACAAGGGCTTCATCCGCTCGAGTTCGTCGCCATGGGGTGCACCAGTGTTGTTTGTGCCGAAGAAGGATTGTTTGCAAAAACAAAAGTATAGAACTTTATTGATACAAACTGTAATAAAGATTACATGAATTCTGGGAAAATTACAACTATAGGAATCCAATCTTGATGACGATTGCTTTATCCCTTGGACGATGTGAACTTTGAAGACGAAGCCTTTGAAGTTGAAAACAACTCTGGAAATTGAAGGCAAAAGCCTCTGAAGTCGAAGACAAAAGTCTCGGAAGAATGCAGCAGCACTTTGGCAAGAACTCCTGAACTCTCTGATTTCTGATCTCTGATCTTGATCCCCTTGAAATGAAGACTTGAAACTCTATTTATAGAGTTCTAAAAATAACTAACTTTCAGTTATTTTGGACTGCGCAAACTGATTTGCGCAGCAACTGGTTTGCGCAGCACTGGATTGCGCAGGCAGTTATTGGATCGTGGGCCAACTATCTGAGATACATGGCATTATTTGATTAAAATGCGCATGATCGTGCATAGACAGTTGCCACGTAATGAGCAATTGATGGCATGAATGCCACATGTAATTGGTCAGTTATGTTGGTAGAATGCGCAGAGTGAACTGTGCAGAAATGGTTTGTGCAACCACGAATTGCGCATGAATGGTTTACGCAACCACGGATTGCACTGCCACCTGTCAGCCGCCCTCGAGCACTGTACGGCATCAAAAACGAACAGCCTCCTCGTTATTCGTGTTGTCAGCTGTCAGGAAGATCTGATTTGATTCAGTCAATGATGACTTCTGCCACGTCAGCCTACGCAGTTAGGAACATGCGCAAACCAACCTGCGCAAAGTGATGTCTGCGCAATCTGTTGTCTGCACAACTCAACAAAATGATGAATATCTTGAATTTTTGACTTTGTTAATTGATGCAACTTGATTTTTTAGGACCTACAAGACCCCCTTCAAAGTTTTCGAAAGTTGATTATAATCAAAATTTCGAAATACTTTGAATTTTTGAATGTTGAATCGTTTTGCGCAATATGATGAGCTGTCTGCGCAAAGCGAATAGACCACAAGTTTAGGAGCAATCCGAGGCATCCGTTTCGCATTTCAAAAACTATAAATACCCCTCTTTTCATTTTCAATTCTTTACTTTGCAATCTTTCGAACTTTTTGAGAAGAAAACCTTCACTATTCTTCTCCTCCGACGATTTGTCATGGCTCCACGACGATCAAATGCTGCCGCTGCCGCCGCCGCGAAGGGAAAAGCTCCGGCCGAGTCTTCTGACAGGGTTGCACGGCGAGCTTCCCGACACGAATCCACACACCCTGCTCTGAAAGGTAGTTGAACTGATCGAAAACCCCTTCATAGGGTGATTCAACTCCCTTGAAACTCATCTCTTTTTAGAGATAAGTTCATATTGCGCCACCCTTTTTAGGGTTTCGGTTGCATCAACTATCAGTTCTTTATTTTTATGAAGGCTGCATTCTTGCGCAAATTGTTGATTTGTGCTGGCAGGAAGTCAGCGCAAACAATTAAGTTGTGCAGATATCAGCGCAAACCATTGCTTTGTACACCTTTAATGCTGCACAAACTGATATTGTGCAAGTCATGTCAGCGCAATCTGAGGTTGCGCAAATCATGTCAGCGCAGTCTGATGTTGCGCAAATCATGTTTCATGTTTAAAAACAAAATCTTTGTCTTGGACTAATTTTTATCTGTTTGTTGATGCAGTTGAAGTCAATGAAGATCCAGATTACGAACATTTTGTAGGAACCCTCACAGAGTCTGAATACAAAGAGGATCTGTCTCATGTCCATTACCCTCAGTATGATCTGCCGGCCTCCCGTCAGGCTATATTGATTTCACAGGACAATAAAACTTTGATGTGTTTGATGAACGGACAGCCTTTAGAATCAGCTGATGCTGTAATTCACAAGAAACCCTTATTCCTATTCGGTGACGCCTTTGAGAGAGCCTCTCAGCCTAGGCCAAGGATGGAAGATAGGATAGTTCACCCGCAAGATAGATCCTTTTTTATACCCGACATCGCTCGATGCCTTCCTTTGTCACGGTACGCTCATACAAGCTACCCTAGGAAGATGGAATGGAATATCACTCTATTTCAGGATGCTCGGGCAGGAAAAATCTTCGTAAAGAAGGGGCCACATCATAAGGATATGTTTTATAGCTCCTCCGACAGATATAGTATCCTACTGAGAGGCTTAAGACCTAGCTGCATTCCACCAGAGAACTCATCCATGCTAATGTCTGTTAGGACACCAATATTCGCAAATGAGTTTACGAAGGTTGAAGGAAAATATCCTGAGCAAGATATAAGAATGACTGGATTGGTGAATCCAGACTACAAGCGATGGAGTTATATCGCGAATTGGGTTCTGGGAAAATTCTAAGACAGACTCCAACAAATCAACCTATATGAAGCAGTGCATGCAACTGTATATGGATTTGCTCCCAATCCTCATATGTTCTTAGCCTTAGCTGAGAGATACAACTACAGGACTGGAACTTTTATGACCCCAGGGGGAGAGATGTGCTTTGCACTCCACGAGATGAAGTATATCTCGTTCTTGCCCATGGCAGATGCTCCGTATGAGGAGTATGTTCCAACAAATGATGAGTTGAACAAGCTCAGAAAAAAGAATCCAGAGATGGTGACAGTGTTCGAAGAACTATTGTGCCATTACAAGATCTGCTCTTTATTTTACAAGAGTGCCACTGCCAATACTTGTTATTCTTCAAAGTGGCTACCATATCTGTTTCTTAATCATATAGAGGAGAAGAAAACCAAGGAGAACGATAAATGCTACCCAACCTTTTTCAAACCTTTGAGCCATACAGAGGTTAGAAAATTAATGGAACAGAGTGGTCACTTTGATAAAGAAGTGATGGATGACCATGAATATCCTTCTTTGAAGAGAGGAGATAATTTGGAAAGTTACTTGAGAATGGGCTATAGGCCCATGTCAGAAGAAGCACAATTGGCGGGATTCTTGACATACTGGCTGCGAAGGTTCGTGGTTCCCGGATCCAGTACAGTGGATCGTTTTCACCGTGGCGTCTTGTTTGCAGCTGTTAAATTGGTCTTTGGCTATAAAATGGACTTACTATCAGCAATGACCTGTAAGCTGAATGCCAGTCTTCGTTTATATGTTGACTTGATGTTGAAAGCGAAAGGAGAGAGAGAATTCCCTCGCTTAGAACTGCCATATACATATTTGTTTGGATGGTTGCTTCTTCACTATCCAACTCTAATGGATCCTGGCATGGGACCAGTTGACGGCAGTTTTCTTCGAAGGTATTCCGATGGAAAATGGAAATATACTTCCTTATCTGAATGTAGATTTATGTTGAATTTGAACAGAGGCTGGAACTTCTGCTGCGCTCCTTTCCCTACTGGATATGATCAGATGCCCACGAATATGGTGGATTCGAAACTGCAGCCTCTAACTCGTGTCGCTTTTGAATGGTTGAAGACAATTCGACCATCTCATTTGGTCTACCGATTCGAAGAAGAGTGCTACTTAGAACCATACCTCCCAAGCCGTTGTGCTCGACAGTTTGGGTCTGATCAGTTCCACGTAGGGAACGCAATTACCTGCCTCCAAGGCAAGGGTTATCTGATAGACGGAGCTAGGGCTTGGGCTTATTACAATTCCCGTGATACAAAAGCCACTTTCTTCATGCCAGCAAGGACTACTCCTCAGGGTCCTCGAATGCTTTTTACATACACCGTGTTTTACACATCAGCGAATACTTTTGCCGAGAATTTCCATCTCGCAGATAGTTTCGCCACTGCAACAAGATTGAGAAGAGGGAGAATTGCTCCATCAATCCCTATAAATGAGGAGGCACAGGAACCGGCAGATGCACTTCTGGAGACTACAAGGGATATTATATTCCCCCAAGAAGTGAATGCACCACTTCGTATTTCACTGAAGGTGGGTAAATCTCCTGCGAAGAAGAGAAGAAGAGAGGAGCCTCCTGCTCCTGTGGCGAAGAAGAAATTGATTCTTGATGTTTCTTCTGAAAAGGTGACTACCAGATCTCAATCCCGGCAATTGGCCGAGACACATCAAGAAATTGCCAGTACACCAACCTCCATGCAAAAGCAAGCAGAGCCAGAAAATGTAGAGAGTCCTGTTAGGCCTCTACACAGAAAGAAAAGAGTAGTCACTAGAAGAGTCTTGGAAGAGTCTTCTTCTATACAACTCCTGACTTCAGTAGATGCTGCTGCAGGACTTCTAATGGCATCTCCCACACCCGCTTCTGAATCAGGGAGCAAAACTCTCGAGGAGAATGAACAGAGGGGAGATGTTGCCCCAAGAATTGAAAAGCCTAGAGAACATATTTTAGAGGAAGATCAAAGTGTTGTACGACCTCATTCTCCTATTGCAGATATTACTCAACCTCCTCCTACTCCCAGGACTCTTCGTGAGGACGAAGACCTTGAAATGATTGCAGCTCTGGAGGATTGCAGTTATAGCTTGCAGGAAGATCAGGCTGCCACTAGCAGTGGAAATGTAGCAGTAGAAGAAGAAGAAGAAGAAGAAGAAGAAGAAGAAGAAGACGAGGAAGGATCTTCATCCGAAAATGTTGATGAGTATTTACAAGATCCTGAAAAGCAAACTGAAGAACACAGATCTCTTGATACTGCCGATGATATTTCAAATCCTAAAAAGGATATTGAAGTGGAGGCGTCTGCAGAAAAGGCTGTCGATGTTGAAATAGAAATATCTCCTGAAGAAGTAGACGACGAAGGTGTGCTAAAAGAAAATCCCACCACCGACCCTCAAGGTATAAAACGAGATTTAACAATCTTTTCTTGTTTTATAATGAACCGATAACTAATATCTTCATTTGCAGATCTTGGGACTTTGCCAATACCTCCAACGGACCTGATTATGGTGCCTATACCAACGGTGGTTATTAGCAGTAGTTATCATTTATCTTGTGGTTCTGAGGCAGGCAGCAGTCAGGCTGTTGCAGCGGAGGCTACTTCTGTTCAACAGTATTCCATTCCAGTAAGGAATGAACTCGTTGTTAAACCAAACCAAGGTAACATTGCTCTTAATTTGATCTTTTTGTTCATCAACAATCAATTAGTAAAATAATAATTTTACTTTTACAGAAGATCCAGCAGGAGGAGCAACCAGCTCTACTTTGGCTCCCTTATTTAAAGAGCCTATTGTCCAACCTCAAAGAATCGAGCAACCTGTTACCCCGTCTTCATCGGGAGTAGCAGCGACTCCTGGAACTTTAGCCATCAATCAGCAGGTTATCCAATCATTTACTAAATGCTTCTTTGAATCGCTGGGATCTCTCGTCCGTAAAATGATAGAGAAAGAAGGGGCTGACTTCATTATGGTTAGGAAGCCCACTTCTTTCTTGATAAGAGCCATAAGAGACCAAGGAGACGAAGCTCAGGCCACTCTCCTTGAACATATACTGGATGAATTAGAAGTCTCCATCAAGAAGTATAAAGAACTCAAGAAGAAAGATGTAAACTCTTTAGTACAAGCTGAATTTGAGCGGCTGGCTCAAGCTGCTGATATGGAAAGGTTAACTCTTCAAAATCTATTAGAAGCTCATTCAGCAAAATTAGCTGAATATAATTCTAAAATAGAATCAATTACCCTAGTAGCTGAAAGTAAAGGACGGCGACTTGCTGAGCTGAAGGCTGAAATTACTCGCCTCCAACAAGAGTTTGAAGAAGAAACTGTTAATCACCAACTGGTGATTGAACAATTTAATGCATTGATTGAAGAAAGGAATGAGTATGAGACCACTCATGGTGAAGAGATCACTCGCAGGACAGTAGATATGCCCATTTTTGATGAAGACAGCGGGATGGAGGAGGCAAGAAAGATAGTAGCGTCAACACACGAAGAAGAGCTGCAGACATTGAAGCAGCAAATTGACAATCTGATTGTCCCTCCTTCTTGATTTTGTATTTGGGTTTTGTTGTTGTAGCTGCATTTTTGTAATATCTTATTTTTTTGATATAAAGGACATTTTGTTGTGGCTCCATTATTTATTGCATATCTTATTCAGATATAAATAATAGATAGATATGATATATTTATTGACAATTTAATCGAAAACGACAAATTGCTGATATAGAAGATGAACGATGATGAATCGTCAATGTATATAAAAATGAATGAACGGGAATACCGTCAAGTAATGATGAAAGAACGGGTAAATCGTCAAATGATATTGAAATGAACGAATTAACCGTCAAATGATAATAAATGAACGGGTTAACCGTCAAAATAGATGAACGGATGAACCGTCAGATATTAACGAACGGACGAACCGTCAGATGAGTGTAATAAATGAACGGATGAACCGTCAGGTGTTTAATGAACGGACGAACCGTCGGATGAATGTGATAAATGAATTAATTGAGGAACTTCTGTCTATAAATATAGCAGAAATCTGACAGGAACGAACACTTCTACTCTTCAACATAAAAAAATGTCTTCCGGAGAAGCATCTAAGAAGGTTGAGACTGTCTCGAAGGTTCAGAAGGGTATTGAAGAACACCCTGCCGATCCAGTTCAGCCAAAGGAAGCAGAAGCAGGCGAAGGTTCGTCTACACCCCAGCCACCACGAGACATTTTGGACTTCCTGCTCGAACCAGGAAAGACTATAGAAGAAGAAGCCATGAGGATGGCCGCCTGCAAGTTTCTTGTGGGATCCAGCAAGGAGGTTTTTGGCTCTTTTGCTGACCGCATTTTTGAAAAGAACGGCAGTGGCCCTCGTCCCAATGTAGAAAAAGATGATAGTGACCTTTAATATATAATAAAATTTGAATTTTATTTATGAACTTAATTCTGTCTGATAATTTACAAGTATTTACATTTATACATAATACTTCTTTAAGAATTTGCCATTGATAGGCATCATAGCAACTCGACCATCAAGTTCTGAAAGTTGATAAGCTCCGTTTGAGAAGACTTTGCTTACAACATAGGGACCTTCCCATTTCGCATCAAATTTCCCTTTGCTCATATGAGTCATAGTCATAGGACGTCTGGCCGTTAGAACAAGTTCTCCTTGCTGAAAGGCTCTGACCTTCACTTTACGATTAAATGTCTTTGAAATGCGGGCTTGGTATAACTCAATATGCTGTTGAGCCATTAACCGTTTTTCATCCAATGCTTCTAATTCTTGAAGTCGAAGAAGGTCATTGTTTTCTGTGGTGAGCTCATTGGAAATAGCAATCCTTAAAGAAGGAATTTGTAACTCCAAAGGAAGGACAGCTTCACAGCCATAAACCAAAGAGAAAGGTGTAAAGCCTGTGGGATTGCGGACTGTAGTTCGATAGGCCCAAAGACATTCGCCAAGTTTCTCGCTCCAATTCCGTTTGTTAGTGGATACAAACTTCTTAAGGAGCTTAATAATGGTTTTGTTAAAGGCTTCAGCTAAACCATTAGCAGCAGGATTGTAGGCCGTCGAAGCAATATTGTTAATTCGATGATCATCGCAGAATCTAGTGAACTTCTGACTAATGAATTGAGGTCCATTGTCATGAATGATTCTTCGAGGTACACCGAATCTATAGATGACATGGTGTTTAACGAAGTTGATGACACTGCTAGTCTTGACTTCAGCCAGAGGTATAGCTTCAGCCCACTTGGAGAAGTAATCGATTATCGCCAATATGAACCGATGTCCTTTAGAAGAAGGAGGATTAATAGGACCTATGATGTCCATACCCCAAGCTTCAAAAGGCCAGAAAGCAGCAGTCGGATGTAAGAATATCGAGGGTTGATGAATGAAGTCTGCATGGATTTGACAAGC
>JANAVB010029774.1:0-138340 GCA_029216955.1 Iris pallida
ACAGTAAAAATAGGGGCTTGATGGCCACATAAAACTCATCTTCCTGTCTGTTCAAGTATCCCTCTAGAAATGAAATAACAATGAAATAGTGGGTTTTAGGCCTGTACAGACACTTGGGTGGTGAGTTCAGTTCTAGAGAGATTGGGGAAAATAGTTTAGGATATCTACTTTCATGTGCAGTGTGTGCATCTAGGCTCAGGCAAGCAGGGAATTGAAGAGTGAGGAGGAGGAATAGGCAACTGCAGTAGAGGTTAGCAATGATACAAGCAATGGGAATGAAGAGAAGTAGTTTTGGATAGAGGTTGAGTGTGTTTGTGGTCATGTAGGTAAGAAGTGATGGCAGTATATAGGACGATATGCATGAACATGTGTAGCCTAAGAATATGGATAATTGGGTGTGTATGGCCAGGTAGAGGAGAGTGTGCACTTGTAAAGTGGTGAGGGATCATTCCTTAGGGAGATTGGAATGAAATTTATCATTGTGAGTGGTTTGTTTTTGGACCCGACTTTTTGGAGTCGTCGTATCCTGAGTCATAGAGCGAGTCTTGTAGCTTCCCTTCTGCTTCTCTTTCGTTGTGTTCGATTTGAAGGAATTTCCCGATGAATTGGCAGCGCTACCCCTTTTCTCCTGGTTGCTCTGGTCCTGGGTGCTTGTATTTTCCTGGGCTTTTGCTCTTTATCCTTTTCCTCCTCCATATCCTCCATGTTAGCCAAACTGTGGAATTTGTTAGGAGTAGTTACCTACTCTTGTATGTCTATGTCTTTTTCTTTAGAGGCCCATATGCTTTTCATGTCTTTGGCCCTCTGTTTTTTATCAATGTCCTTTAGTAAACTTTCTTCCCTGCCTTCTTTTGTAATAGCTACCGACTCTTCTATTTGGCCTTTTTCTATGTCCACTTGAGTAGAGGTCATGTCCTCTCCATTGCTTTCCTTTTGATTTACCTGTGTACTTTGTCCTTCCTTTTTCCCTCCAAAGTCTGCGTCTATCGTTATAGGGCTAGCCACTCCATCGAGTGGATCGATTCTTTGGATCCTTCCTCCGTATTAATTTCCTTCTCATTGATTTTCTTTTGTTTGTTGACATCCGACCCTTCCTTTTGAATTTGTGTTGGAATGCTTCTTTGTTTTGTCGCTTCGTCAGATTCCTCTCGTGCTTCCGAGACTAGTATTCCTTTGCCTTTCCCTATTCTCTCTGTGTCCTCCTTTTCGGTTCTCCTTTGGTCTTGATTTTCTTTTAGGGTTTGCGTCTCTCCTGCTTTACAGTTGGTGGCTACATAGCCTTGGTGGTGATAGCTTGAGTAGAACTTGGGGAATGCTTCATATTCATGTGCTGCCATAGGTTCCTACCATGCGGTAAATTGATACGAATCCGCTATGGGGGCGGCTTGCTAATATCTATTTCGACGAATGCTCGAGCACGGGACGGACGAGCATGCTCCTGAGTGACTTTGTCGATCTTCAGGGACTAACCAATACAGCTAGCTAGATCGAAAATAGTGGCCCTCTCAAAGAGATGTTGGGGCAAATCTGGTGTCACGACCCGCTCCCAAATAATCGGATATGAACCAGACACGCCTAGCCTTCGTCGTTAGACACGACAAAGTAAGCTGTACCAATACTAGGGAAACTAACAAGTAATCATGGAAAGTAAGATAACATCACAGCATCTATAAACGTATCCCAGAATCAGCGTACAAGTCTAAGTATTTTATTACATTCATCCAGAAAATAGAAAATGTCTGACTAAAGTCTCAAAATAGAAAATGACATGAAGGTAAGGTACTAGGCCTCAGCGGCCTCTAGGTCCAACACAGCTCCAGCTGGCTCAGCAAGAATGGCAACGTCACGCCCATAAAAGGTATCACAAATATCCTCCATCTCACCTGCAACTTATCCAGTCAGGAGAGGAGCAAAGCACAGTTCTAGGTAATGAACAAGTCATCATGATATGAAAGTACAAGGGAACATGGTATGTAAAGCACAAGAAAGAACATGGTGTATAAGCACAAGAAAGCACATGGTATATAAGAACATGAAAGAACATGGTATCTCAGGAATCACAGGAACTAAGTACAAGATATATCTCCTGAACATGTGTGCACAATGTTTAAAATATAACTAAGTATGTGACCGGCTAGGGGTAAGCACATGAAAGCACATTAATGTACATGAATGGTACGGCTTAGGGCCCGCGTGCACGATGTGGGGCCTAAGCTAAACACACCTGAGTTGTTTCTTGGGTTTAAATAGTATATTTCTCCTCCCCAGGTACAAGTAATAAGAACAAGGAACATGAGCACCAGAAAAATATGTCGTGTCGCAGTGTGTCAACAAGGAAGCACATGATATAATGAAATATACAAAACCATAGAATGTACTTGCCTTGCTCCAGGAAAGCACGGGTAAAGATCGGAGCTAGATGTCCACCTGTATTTAATAATGATTTGATACAAGTTGATTAATACCAAAATATTACTAGTTTATTGCTAACTTAGCGATTCTACTTAAAACTTATTTAATAGACTAACTAATAGGATATTCAAATTCTAATATTATAGAGATAGTTTACTAAGTGATTAAACCTGATTTGCCTAATTAGCTTAACCATAATTAATTAGAAATCTCCTGGTATCTTTGTACAAGATCAAAAAGAGCAGCCCTAAAATATAGAAGAATATCATAGATACACCAAATCCAACCCAATCTATCATGGACTTATTCAAATTCAGCTCTCGTCTAAGTTTAGTTAAAAGGAAATAAAGTAAAATTCACCAATTCATCCTATGCTTCCACAAAGATATAACAACTTTGCATAATTAATACTAACTCATCTCAACATCACCTGGTCCTCCCAGGACCAAAAGAATTACAAAATGACATAATACAATAAATCAAAATGACTTAATACAAAGAATAACTTATAGTACAAAGAATGACTTATAATACAAAAACTAAAACTAACAGTCCCTCAATATTAGTAATGCACCCTCATAGCAGTCCAACAGCTACTATAGCCCAGTTCATTAGCAAAGGCTGCAAGGAGACTAAGGTCCAAGCTGCTACCAATTCGAAAGCTACAGCATCAGCCCTTAGTGAACACCTACTGCAATAACACCATGGCATTAAGTGCACAGGAACACAGTCGCACCCGACACCACCATGAACTCGGACACAACTGCTACAAGTAACTGAACTTGATAACCGATCCCTGCGCCCCACCACAGCAGACACAAAACACACAAACACACCAACGTCTGACACAATACAGAAATTCGATATTCTAAGAAAACCAAACCATGATGAACTATACAAATCTGAAAAAGGAAATTACCTGAAATAGAGCGAAGTTGAAACTGAATTCCCTCCACAAGCTCGGATACGAGCTTCACGTGTCCAAAGAGCAATTCGATTCCTGGAGTAACATTCCATCGAATAGGTCCCGATCACCAAAATAAACAAAATTAAGGAACACTCTATCTCCAACTGTGAACTCCAGTGGCCGTCTGCTGCTGTCCGCCCAGTACTTCTGTCGATCCTGTGCAACTCTGAGACGCTCTCTGATCAGTCTGACCTTCTCAGCTAAGTCTACCACCATCTCTGGCCCAAGTAAAGCTCTCTCGCCAACGTCATCCCAAGATAAAGGCGTACAACATCTCCGTCCATATAGTGCCTCGAACGGGGTCATCCCGATGCTAGGCTGATAACTGTTGTTATAGACAAACTCTACAAGATGCAAATGATCCTCCCACGAACTGCCGAAGTCGAGTGCACAAACTTGCAGCATGTCCTCCAGTATCTGAATGGTCCTCTCGGACTGCCCGTCCGTCTGTGGATGATAGGCAGTGCTGAACTTCAATTATGATCCCAAGCTCACCTGTAGACTCCTCCAGAAGTGTGATATGAAGTGGATGTCCCTGTCTGAAATGATGTTCACCGGCACCCCGTGAATCCGCACAATCTGCCGCATGAAGATGTCTGCAAGCTTCTCGGTTGACAGCCCAACCTTGAACGGAATAAAATAAGCAGACTTCGTCAATCTGTCCACGATCACCAAAATAGCATCCTTGCCACTGGGCGTACGCGATAAACCTGAGACAAAGTCCATGGTGATATGTTTCCACTTCCATTCTGGTATAGGTAAAGGCTGGTGTAATCCTGCTGGTCGCTGGCGCTCCGCCTTGACTTGCTGGCATACAAGGCATCTGGAAATAAATCTGGCAACCTCTCTCTTTATCCCATACCACCAAACATACTCTCGTAGATCCTTGTACATCTTGGTAGACCCAGGATGAATAGAATACTGCGACTGGTGGGCTCCTACATTACTTCCTCTCGCAAATCCTTGGGCACACACAACTGGTTGCTGCCTGGCCTCTGAGACATCGGAGCCCCTCATCAAGAAACTGGGCCTCCTTAATCTTTTCTAACAGTCCTGACTGTATCTGCATGTATATCAGCTGCCCTCCTACTCCTGGTAGAACAATCTCGATCCCCAAACTCTCGAGAACCTCTAGGAGATGCCGGTCCATAGTGAGAAACATAGCAACAGAATATCGACTGAGAGCATCTGCTACCACATTCGCCTTTCCAGGATGATACTGCAGATTGATGTCGAAATCCTTCATGAGTTCGAGCCATCTGCGCTGCCTCATATTCAGCTCCTTCTGAGTGAAAACATACTTCAGGCTTTTGTGGTCCGTAAAGATGTCCACTCTCTCTCCATACAAGTATTATTTCTACAGTTTCAAGACAAAAATGACTGCCGCAAGCTCCAAGTCATGTGTAGGGTAATTCTTCTCATGAGGCCTCAACTGTCTAGAAGCATAAGCAATAACCCTCTTGTTCTGCTCAAGCACACATCCCAAGCCTTTCCCTGAAGCATCGTTGTAGATGATGAATCCTCCCGATCCAGTTGGCAAATCTAGAACTGGTGCTGTCGTGAGCCTTCTATTCAATTCTTCAAATGCTGACAGGCAGGCGTCACTCCAGATGAACTCCGCGTCCTTCCGCGTAAGCTTGGTCATCGGTTCTGCAATCTTGGCAAAATCTTTCACGAACTTCCTGTAGTATCCTGCTGGACCCAGGAAACTACGAATCTCTGCTACTAACTTGGGAGGTGCTGTAGCATCCACTTTTTCATAGAAAGGATATTTTAGTCATTTTAGCCATTTTGACCATTTTGTGATTTTCTAGATATTTTGACTTGTGTTGTGCTAGCAGCTGGTTTAACCTTAGTGGACATTGTATAGGAGCCTAACCATGTCTTAAAAATTATTTTTTTACTTATTAGAATTCATTTAGGGCTTGGATCCAATTTAGAAGGCTTTTAACTGATTTTTAAGCCTTTTGTATGTAAGCCTTTTTAGCCTTTTTGACTTAGGCCTTATTCTTACTTAAGAGAAGACTGGCCCAAGTGAAATCCTAACCCTAGAGACCCCCATCCTGGCCGCCCATAGCAGTACACCCTCCCCTCTCTTTTTATTTGTGAAGTTTAGCCTCCACAAGTGAACCCTAGTAGATCTCCTTCTCCAAAAATCCCATTTTCTTCATCCGGAGTCCGTTTCTCCCTAAACGAACTCCATTGCACTAATCTAGAAGAGGAGGATCTGTTGGACCATTGCTAATGAGGAGGCGGAGGCCATTGCTTGAGGGGAATCGACCGACATGACAACCGAGGGACTCCGTTTATTGAGTTTTTGACACTCAATAGGTAAACCCTTTTCAACCATAGTTATTCTAGAATTTCTTTCATTTTTGCATCCATATAGGTGCCCTAGACTTGCCCATAAAGTTTGGTTGGATTTTGACTTCGTTTGATAGCGGTATCGGACACGTGTCGGTCCTTTACAGCACGTGTTCGACGAAATGCCGCTTAGGATAGAAAGTTACTATTTTTCGATTCTGTCTTCATGGATGTTTAGATAATATCATTCTTAGAAACTTTTGTGAAGATAGATTTGTAATCGATGACTTTTCAGCGGCATTACGGGCATCGGACGCACGTGCACGGATCCCGTGCACGAGGCCGTGCATGCCCTGCCGTCAGCGTGTTGTATCTCGATGCACAGACCTTATTTTCACCTGAAATTTCTTGAGCACATAGGGGCAACCTCTGCCCCCATGCTCCTAAAATTTTATGGCTTATCGTTGAGCGAGCACGGAGAAATCCGACGTGCATCGTTCAGCCGCACTGTGCACTCGGGCTGATTTTTATCGCTGAAACGGACCGCGTACGTGCTCTCGACGCGACGAGGACCCTTTTCAGGACCTGGAATGCGTCGACCTATACCTAGACTACCCGTTGGACCAATCCCGAGTCGTGGCGTGGCCCAATAAGCGAGCCACGGAGGCCGAACCGCGCACACGAGGGCACGCGCGGGCGCGCACGCGCGCGCGCAGGAGGCCGTGTGTGTGTGCAGGGCTGCATGCGTCGCCTCAGCACGACGTGTCGCCGTGTTGCTGTGTCCTAGACCTACCCAGGACCCCCTAGCTACGTGCACGAGCACGGGGCTTTTCGTTGTGTGTACGACGCTCAATTGAGCGAGTACGCACGCATACGTGTACGTTGACACGCGATATCGGGTTTTTCGATACGCATTCTATGGATACGACACAGACACGATTTTAGACCCGGGAGTACCCGAGCACATCGCGTAGGTTGAGACTAACGTGTATGCCGAGTTTCGCGGATTCATTTTGTGTATATCTCATTTTGGGTCGTTGTGTGAAAAATGGGTTTTTCCTTTAAATGCAAATTTGAGTTTGAATATGATATTTTGTTTTCTAGGAATTTAACTTATAAAGTCTGGGTTTTTAGTATGTATATGAGGTTTTGGACTTGTGAGAACCAACTCTTTGATTTATTTCATATTTTTCTATCAATTATGAGCATATGTGCTTTTCTTTGTAGCTACCTTAAAGCCCATTGCAAGCATATATGTTGAGAATGGGTCGAGGGGAATTAATCCCAGATTTTGATTCATTAGAACTATTTCAAACCATGTGTCATTTCTTCCAAATGAGCATATGTATGGATATATACATAGTTTTCCTATTTTGTTTATATGTATATAAGAGTATATTAAAATGAGGCATACCATGGTTGAGTTTTGATAGTTTTAATCTCAGTTTTGACTCACTTCAGTAACCTACAGGTATCACACACACACACACACACAACCATTTGTTAGAAATAAGAGTAGGCTTGTGTTGTGAATACATGTGTATGTATATATACCTATATGTGTATAGTTAGTATGCTTGAGAACCCATCTTAGAGTAGATCATAGTTGTGGTTGTAACCATATGAGTCCTAGGACAGATTTTGTTCGTCATTTTGAGCCTAGTTTAGTCGAATTGGCCGACAAGTTGACAAAGTTGACAAAAGTCAACTTTGTGTCAAACTTGATCCAAATCGACTCAAACGAACTCCGAATGACCTAGATTTTTGTGTATGACCTAAAAATTAGTAGACGGACTAGTTGACCAATGTTTGACCAGGTTTGACCAACGTTGACTAGGTTTGACCAGAGTTGACCAAGGGTTGACTTTGACCAAAAGGGACCTAGAAGCATGTAGTCTTGTATTGTAGCTTTTTTTTTTTGATATTTTAGACTTGGTTGTGACATGTGAATACTTTAAATAGGTTTATATTGCCCCAGTTTAGCTATACTTTATCATCAGCAGTTCAGTTTGCCAAACGAGTACATTCTTTAATCTTTTCATACTTGTTTGGATATGTTCTCTTGTTATAGACTAGTATACTTGATGCTGACACGATGTTCACACGGATTAGTACCCTATGGATATTTTCATGCGATGTTATCCCCTCGGATACATCGAGTATATCATGTTCATGTACTTTATCGTGTTCATCATATACTCCATGTATTCATATTTATCCATGCACACTCATATGTTATTCATGTACACTCATGACCATATGAGCTCCATGTATAAAGTAGTTGTTATCCATGTGCAATAACATATCATGTCTTGATCCTTGTGTATTGATTGGGGGCAGGGAGAGTGTAGTTGGTTATGTGATCATTATCCCTAGTAGGTATCAATGTGCAACTCCATAGTTTATCCATGTGCAACCCAACCTGTTTACATAACCAATTTTATGCTCTAAATCACGTAGATAGTTACATTTCTCTATTTATCCTAGTCATATCTAGTCTTGATATTCTCTCTCTTATTGATTTTCTTTACAGCATTTCGTGTATAATTTTCTATAGCTTGCTTTATATGTTCAACCCTGATATGAACTGTTGTGAGAGATATGTGCTCGTTCCGTCCTGATTGGGCATGTTGAAAATTTTATAGGTGATGATGAAGAGTTCTGCCCTACTTATTATGGCATTGGCTTAGATGACACTGGTGACATGGACCCTCAGGAGGATCTAGCAGTCGCTGAGGACTTGCCCATAGTCTAGCTGAGACTTAGTATTTTATTATCTTTATTTGAGATATTATGAGTTGTACTTGAGATTTGTTCTGATGGTTTATACCTAGACTTTTATTTATATATGTGACTCTTTTGAGATTTATTCTTCTATTCCATCTTAGTTATTGTGATTGAGTTACTTATTATTTTACTCTCCATTCGGAGCATATTCTAGAATGTATTAAATATTGTGACTCAGGACAGCGTTCTACTGCCGATACTGCGGCGTAGGCTGGGCGTACTTCACTTCTCATGCCCTTTCACTGGGTGCAGGTCGTGACACATTTTTAGTGGTGGCCCATGCAGGTCCAATCACAACTAGTATGATTTCGTAGTGGTACTCGAACTAGAGTATCATTACAGCCTGCAGTAGGATATAAGATATAAGTTAAGGTACTCAATCGCATTAGAAAAACTCTTATCAAATTCTTGATGTTAATTGTCTCCTTTTGAAAACAACTGTCCTCCTTTGATGATTTCATTTTTTTCCAGTAATTGATTTCTTGTTTGATCTGTCTTCAGGTTGGTGGAGACACGATCACAGCGCTCTGGTTTTAGGGATACTACTGAGAGGTTTGCTACTTCTCGTCTGACTCAACAGGACCCAGGGACCACAGTGCCTCTTATTCTAGCTCAGGTGGGCCCGCAGGCAACTTTTGGGCGTACTCCTCCACCGGTTCCGAGGACTACCCAGGAGTTCAGGGGATGCTACCACCACCGCCCCAGGGGACCGTTGATGTGGCACAGTATTTTGCCTTCATGCAACAGATGATGGACACACAGCGACGCCAGACAGAGGACATGAGACAAGGTATTGATAATGCCCACCAGTTAGCGATGGTGGCAGTGGAGAAGGTGACTGTCCAAACCCAAGAAGGGCAGATCCAGCCATATCAGCCGAGGGCCTTAGCGAGACAGCGAAGGCTAGGAGATTCAGGAAGGACTTGGTTAAGGAAGTCAAGTCCTTAACCAAGAGCAATATGAATGCTACATTTGAGAAGATTTTGATGGGAGCCATGGCAGCAGAGGATGATCTGTAGCTGAAGCAGAAGCGAGGTCGTGATTCACATACAGCCGGTGGCAGTGGAGGACCGGCCAAAAAACCCTATTTTCAGCAGCAACATCAGCAGAGGCCTTTCCAACAGCAGTATAGGCCGTTCCAGCAGGCACAGCAAAGACAGGGTCAACAGGCACCGAGACAACAGCAGGCCATAATTTGTAACTTCTGCAAGAAGCCAGGGCATAGGTGGAATGAGTGCAGAAAGAGGCTAGGCAAGTGCCTACTTTGTGGTTCAGCGGAGCATCAGTTGAGGGAGTATCCTGAGGCTTTCGGGCGTAAAGGACAGGGAGCAGGAACCAAGGCTCCAGTGGGGCAGCAGAGGGGACCATTGCCGACTCAGCAGCAGAAGTTTATCCAGCACCAGCAGTAGACTAGAGGAGGCCAGTAGGGGCGAGCTTTCGCCATGGCAGTGGAGGATACCGAGGCCGTAGGCGATCTGATAGCAGGTTCTGTTCTTATCGACTCTTTTCCCGCATTCGTATTATTTGATTCGGGTGCTTCCCGTAGCTTTGTGTCTGTATTATTTGACATTAGGCACCAGCTTTCTTCTGAACCTTTACCTAGGACTTACAAGATCATGACTGGGGATGGTATTATCCTCGTCCGTGATATTTATAAGGATCGAAGAGTAGTTTTGGGAGGCCAAGAATTGGATGTGAGTCTGCTCGTAATACCATTACCGAACTACGATATTGTACTCAGTATAGATTGGTTGAGCAGGCATCATGCCAGTATAGATTGTCACGGTGGTAGAGTTCTTTTCAGCATGCCAGGAGAGCCAGAGTTCGAGTTCACCAGACGGGAGTCAGAGCAGAACAGCGGAGTTTTCTGCAGAGTTTCAACAAAAGAGCAGAGCGTGCCACATCTACTGATAGCTGAGTTTATGGATGTGTTTCCAGAGGAGTTGCCAGGGTTGCCTCCGGACAGGGATGTAGAGTTCTCTATAGACTTGGTACCCGGTGCAGAGCCGATATGTCAGCATGTCTATAGAGTGAACAACAGTGCGCTAAGAAACAGTTGGATGAGTTACAGGACAAGGGCTTCATCCGATCGAGTTCTTTACCGTGGGGTGCGCCAGTACTCTTTGTACCTAAGAAGAATGGGCCGGTACGGATGTGTATCGACTACAGGGCACTCAACAGCCTCACGATCAAGAACAAGTACCCGTTGCCGAGGATCGATGACCTGTTCAATCAGCTGAGCGGAGAGAAGGTATTTTCCAAATTTGATCTGAGGTCAGGCTATCATCAGGTAAAGATAAAGAAGGAGGATATTCTGAAGACAGCTTTCAGGACTCGGTATGGCCAGTTTGAGTTCATGGTAATGTCGTTTAGGTTAACTAACGCCCCGACGGTGTTCATAAACTTGATGAACAAGGTGTTCCACAAGTACTTAGACATGTTCGTGGTGGTGTTCATCGATGACATTTTGGTGTATTCGAAGACCCCGGAGGAGCATGAGGAGCATTTGAGAGTGGTTCTGGAGACTCTCAGGAAGGAGCAGCTTTAAAGCTCTCGAAGTGTGAGTTCTTCTTGGATCGAGTTAATTTCCTTGGTCATGTGGTGACCGGAGATGGGATCTCAGTCGACCCGAAGAAGATCAAAGCGGTTGAGGCATGGACAACACCGAGTTCAGTCGCAGAGATCAGAAGATTTTTATGATTGGCAGGATACTACAGGAGGTTTGTTCAGGATTTCTCCCGGATTGTAGAGCCAATGACTAGGCTGACCCGGAAGGACACAGAATTTGTCTGGTCAGAGAAGTGTCAGATTGCTTTTGATGAGCTGAAGAAGTGACTGACGACAGCCCCGATTTTGACATTGCCATCAGGATCAGGCGGGTTCACTATCTACAGTAATGTCTCAGAGAAGGGTTTGGGTTGTGTCTTGCAGCAGCATGGGAAGGTAATTGCCTATGCATCCAGGCAGTTTCGTCTGCATTAGAAGAACTACCCTACCCATGATTTGGAGTTGGCGGTAGTTATTTTTGCTCTAAAGCTGTGGAAGCATCTATACGGAGAGCGTGTGGAGATCTTCACAGACCATAAGAGCTTCAAGTATGTGTTTACACAGAAAGAGCTCAACATGAGGCATCGCAGATGGTTGGAGTTGATGAATGACTTCGATATTTCACTGCAGTACCATCTATGGAAGGCCAACGTAGTTGCTGATGCCTTGAGTAGGTATCTGGTAGCTATGTGCTTGTCGATGGATCGTCATTTATTAGAAGATTTGGAGAGCTTGGGGATCGAGGTGATCGTGCCAGAAGTTCAGATGCAGATGTGGGGCCTTCAGATTCAGTCAGACTTGATGGAGAGGATCAAGTCAGCTCAGTTCGACGATGTTACTCTGCGGTGTATCCGAGAGCAGGTTCGAGCAGGATTGGCGGATCAGGAGTTCGTCATTGCATAGGACGGCACATTGAGGTACGATTCCAGACTGTGTGTGCCTAGCGGAGAGCTTCGAGAGCAGGTCATGCATAAGGCCCATCGCTCTCAGTACACTATGCTCCAGGTGCCAACAAGATGTATATAGATTTGAAAGAGCATGTATGGTGGTATGGGATGAAGCGGGAGGTAGCATGCTTCATAGCCAGGTGTCTAGTCTGTCAGCAGGTTAAAGCAGAGAGGGAGAGGCCAGAAGGACTGTTGCAGCCATTGCCTATTTCGGAGTGAAAGTGGGAGCACATCACGATGGATTTTGTTTCTGGATTGCCGCATTCACCAGGAGGGAAAGACGCGGTTTGGGTCATCGTGGACAGGTTGACCAAATAGGCCCACTTTTTGCCATTCAAAGTGGGGACGTCTACTGAGAAGCTAGCGGAGTTGTATATGCGGCAGATTGTCAGGATACATGGAGTTCCGGTGAGTATTGTCTCGGATCGGGATAGTCGCTTTACTTTCCATTTCTGGCGGAGTCTGCAGACTAGTTTGGGCACTCAGCTCAAATTTAGTACTGCATACCACCCTCAGATGGACGGAGAGAGGACTATTCAGACTCTCGAGGACACTGCGGACTGGTGTTATAGATTTTGGGGGATCATGGGAGGATCGCCTGCACTTGGTGGAGTTTGTATACAACAGTTACTAGGCCAGCATTGGTATGTCACCATTCGAGGCATTGTACGGGCGTAGATCTCGTACTCCCTTGTCTTGGGGTAATGTTGGAGAGCAAGCTTTATTGGGACCTGAGATGTTTGTTGACGTAGCTGAGAAGGTAAATCTCATCAGGGATCGACTTCGCGTGGCGCAGGACAGACATCGACATTGGGCCGACAGCCACCGGAGACCTTTGCAGTTTGAGGTATAGCTTAGACTTAGAATTAGAGTCTTGTTATTTGTGTTTTTGTTGATTGTGTGATTGTTTTTAGTTAATTGAGACCATGCTTGTGCTAGGTTGGAGATATGGTATTCTTGAGGATTTCACCAACTCGAGGCACTATTCGTTTCAGTGGAGGAGGGAAGCTTAGCCCATGCTACGTCGGACCTTTCGTTATCAGCGGAAGGGTCACATGTCATACAGACTGGACTTGTCTCCTTCCTTAGCGGGAGTCCACAATGTATTTTACGTATCATAGTTGAGACGGTATGTGGCAGATCCTAGCCATGTATTGGTCCATTCCGAGATTGAGGTGGGCCCTACTCTCAGTTATCCAGAGCAGCCTGTGGAGATTCTTGATCGACGGGAGAAGGTGTTGCGGAACCAGTCGATACCCATAGTTCGCGTAGCTTGGAGGCATCACTCTCCAAAAGAGTCTACCTGGGAGAGAGAGGATGAGATGCGCGAACGATACCCCTATCTTTTCCAGTCTTGAGGTATGATTTTGTCCTTTCTTAATCATGCAGTTTGTCTTTAATTTCGAGAACAAAATTATTTTAAGGGAGGTAGACTTGTAGCATCCACTTTTTTATAGAAAGGGTATTTTGGTCATTTTAGCCATTTTGTGGTTTTTTAGATATTTTGACTTGTGTTGTGCTAGCAACTGGTTTAACTGTAGTAGACATTGTATCCTAACCATGTCTTAGAAATTATTTTTTTACTTATTAGAATTCATTTAGGGCATGGATCCAATTTAGAAGGCTTTTAATTGATTTTTAAGCCTTTTGCATGTAAGCCTTTTTAGCCTTTTTGACTTGGACCTTATTCTTACTTAAGAGAGAGTTGGCCTAAGTGAAATCCTAACCCTAGAGACCCCCATCCTGGATGCCCACAACAGTACACCCTCCCTGCTCTTTTCATTTGTGAAGTTTAGCCTCCACAAGTGAACCCTAGTAGATCTCCTTCTCCAAAAATCATATTTTCTTCATCCGGAGTCCGTTTCTCCCCAAACGAACACGGTTGCACTCGTCTAGAAGAGGAGGATCTGCTGGAGTATTGCTAACGAGGAGACAGAGGCTTATTTATATCTGTGACTCTCTTGAGATTTATTCTTCTATTACATCTTAGTTGTTGTGATTGAGTTACTTATTATTTTACTCTCCATTCGGAGCATATTCTAGACTGTATTAAAAATATTGTGACTCAGGACAGCGTTCTACCGTCGACACTGCGGCGTAGGCTGGACGTACTTCACTTCTCGTGCCCTTTTACTGGGTACGGGTCGTGATAGGTGCCCATGCTTCTACTGCTTCAATCTTCTTGGGATCCACAGAAATCCCCTCTCCAGTTACCACATGCCCTAGGAACTCCACTCTGTCCAAGAAAAACTCATACTTCGAGAGTTTCCCATACAGCTTCTCCTTCCGTAGAATCTCCAACATAATCTGCAGGTGCTCCACATGCTCCTCCTCGGTCTTCGAGTATATCAGAATTTCGTCAATAAAGACTATGGCAAACTTGCCCAGATACTTGTGAAAAACTTTATTCATCAAGTTCATAAACACTGCTGGGGCATTGGTGAGTCCGAACGGCATCACCAAGAACTCATACTGGCTGTATCGGGTGTTGAAAGCTGCCTTCGGAATATCCTGCTCCCGAACCTTCATCTGATAATATCTCGACCGAAGGTCAAAAGACCTTCGCTCTACTAAGCTGGTCAAACAGCTCATCAATCCACGACAAAGGGTATTTATTCTTGATGGTGATGTTATTGAGTGCATGGTAATCAATACACATCCTCACAGTCCCATCCTTCTTGGGCACGAAGAGTACCAGTGCTCCCCAAGGTGAAGCACTAGACCGAATAAAACCCTTGCCCTCCAACTCATCAATCTGGGCCTTCAACTCTGCAGCTTTCTTCGGGTTGATCTTGTAGCAATGCTGGGACTTCGGTGCTGATCCGGGCACTAGGTCGATGCTGAACTCCATATCTCGATCCGACGAGTACAATCCTGGCAGCTCCTCGGGGAAGACGTCGAGAAACTCCGTGATTAGCGGATACGGCAACTCCTGGTCTTCTACAACTACTCCGAAGTAGACTACCTCCGGTCTCTCTGTAACTTGCCTGCTGATCTCGAACGGTGGAACTCCTGGCGAGCTGAAGATCACCTTCCCTTCATGGCAACGGCAATTCGCTCATCCAGAAGTCGAGCCCTAATCTCCCTCCCAGCAATAGTGATAGGGCATTCCACCATCTCACTCACTGTAACGCCCCAGTCCCAAAATACGTAGGACCAAGTACGTAAACTTGCCAGTTGTATACATACGAGTACAGGGGCCTTGTATGTATATATAAGCTGTAAAATGCAGTAATCCAAGACAAACTAAATCTCATCCATAATGAAAAGAATAATAATATAAAAATCAACTTGAATATTTATGCTACAATCATTGGACGGAGACAAAGTCCACTACCAACTATCTCAATGAAAGAAATGAACAAGAGTTGATCCATAAAATGGTAAGACGAACCAAGCGCAACCGTCTTCGAAGGAATGAAGAAGACCACAGCCTTGGCTAGGATACCTGCGGAAGACATGAACACACACCTAGGGAAAAACCAGGTCCTCAGACGGACGTAGCAAGATACAGAAAGAACAAGCTAATATGAACTGTCAGAATAATAAAATAAAAAGACTATCCTAGACACAAATATGCAAAGAAGATTCTAACCGCCTAACGTACAATTTAGAGGACAACTTTCATGCGCATGGGTGGGATTTTAGGCTATGTGTACGTAACTGGCAACCAGTCATCTGTATCCGTCCGTAACGTCCAAAACGTCAGAGGGAATCTGCAAATATATCACCACAGTTCCATCCGAAGAATGTGGGTTACCTGTTTGGATTCCCATACGCACTAGCAACTGTTTTCCTCTAATATTTCCCACACTGTTCAAGTCATGCCCATGGCTCGTTCAGTTTTGTAACTGCATGAGTCTCTAAACCCTAGTCATAGCAGTTACGATCATCTATCCGTCACACGACTTTAGAGATAGCTAGTCAATAAGTTGTGCCCCTAGCAACATGTCTCTAACAGTGTAGTGTGTGTCATGGACAAAGGAGATATAAGAATATTGCCCAACAAGAAGGTAGTCCCCTAACACTAAGTTAACATGCATAAAGTAAAACATAGATTCGCTTGTACCCAAGTGTGGTTTGGACGCGCAGTTTATAACAAAGGAAACTAACAATATGAAACAAAATAAATAATACAGAAAATAAATAATTTGACAGTTAATTAGCAAGGTATACTTGCCTGGTGTGTCGCCTGGTAAGGTGCTATGATCATATGGCATGGAGTATGTCTGCGATGTTGCAACTACACGTGATGGCCTCCGATGGTGGAACGGACTATTCCATTGGTTCCAGAATGGTCAAGTTAGCTAGGGTCGATAGGAGGACATACAGAATTTGGCGAGGGAATGGAAGAAAGGGGTTTACTCATGGACTTAAGGATGATCAAAGAAAATTTGATAGGAATATATATATGATTTTTAGGAAACCATATATAATCCTTAAGACTATATTTTACTATCCTGAAATATTTATAAGTAATAAAAATCAATTTTAGGTCAAAAACTATAATTATTCAGTTAAAATATTTTATATAATACTTAAAAATATTTATGGACGTAGGTCCCAATCCCATTGCCACGTTTTTTATTACAAAGTAGTTTTTTTATAGAAAAATACATACAAGTATTTATTATATGTATTTATAAAAATACATTACCTTATAAAAATATATACATAATATAAAACTAGGATAAAATATTACTTAATTAATATTGTATAATACAAAATATAATAATGTATAACACTTTTTAATACAAAATATGATACTGTATAATACTTTATATGGGTAAACACCATAGACAAAAGCAAAAGAAACCAGAAAATAAATAAATATATAAATAAGATAAAGTAACTAAACAGGCAGCGGTTACAGCTGCAACCTCTTTCGATCAGTAAAATAATTAGCAACGATAATGATAATAATAATAATAATAATAATAATAATAATATAATAATAGTTAGCAAGTAGTTGTATATATAATATTTTAATTGATATATATGATGTTAATGAAACACTAAAACAAAACATAAAAAGAAATATATATATATATATATATATATATATATATATATATATAAAATAAAGTATAATGAACCCATAATGTATAGGGGTCCTCTTTTAGTTTGGGATTGGAATCTCTTGGAGGGAGAGAGTGAGAAGGGAAGGGGGAACGGAGTGGAAGAGAGGGGAGCGGCGATCAGAGCGGGTGACCGGTTGGCTGACGCCGGCGCGGGCGAACGGAAGAGAGGGACAAGGAAGGGGAAGGGCGAGAGCGGGAGAGGGACTGCGGACTGCGGCGGTGCGGGCTTGGCACGGTGTTCCGGCGCGGCCGGAGGGACGGACGCGTTTGCCGGAGAATGGGAGGCGAAGCGGAGGGAGCCGCCGGTGTTAGCCATTTAGAGTTTTTATTTGACCCTTTTACCCCCAAACCCTAACCAAAATTGTTTTAAACACTTGTAACTAAGGGAGGGGCAAACTTGTAATATTAAAATGAGGGGGGTATATTGTTTGCCATGAAATAGAAAAGAACAGAATAATTATCGAGGACCCGGCTTTTACTTCACGTTACAAACTCGCTTGTACAAAGAAAGCCTAGGAACGAAAACCTAGGTACAGCAGTCTAAGTACAATTGTTTATTTTAGATTCTAGGGGGTGACGGTAGAGGCTCGGGAAGGCGACGGCAGCCCTGCCTTACTTCTTGGACGATCGGTACGCAGCCTTGGCTCCTGCGAAAAGATGGTTGGCGTTGATGAAGAAATGCTCTTCTTGCTCTCCCTCTGATTGCTCTTTTAGCTTCTCTCTCTCTGTGGGTATTTTCTTTTTTTTGACTATGGGGGAAGTCTCTCTGTATATATGTATTTCTCTCTGATATTGTATATCTCGCAAGGGAATGGCACCTTGCTATTTATAATAGGGATGTGATCATTAGGGTTGTCAATGATTAGCTCTTGGAGATGGCGGCGGCCTGGGGATTGATCAATCCAGGCCGTTCATTTTTTATTGTGACGAATCCGAGCCATTAGATGTAGATTGTACCAAATCCTATTAGCATGCTGATTTGAATAAATCTTCCTTATAATGATCTTCTGATATCTGTGAATAAATCAAATTTATTCTCATGCCACGTGTCCCAGATCATTGGGATTTGACCCAATCTTTGATTGCAATAAATCTGGGTGATTGATCGTCTTAGGACACGTGTCCTGAGGGCCACTGGTGAGATCTGAACCGCCGGCATATTGAGCCGCATAAGACTTGGGCCGCATAAGATTTGGGCCACGTGTTAGGGCTGTTCGAGTAGTGGCCCCCTCCTTCAGACTTTCGAACCATATGATGGGTAGTGAGCCGCATGGAGATGATTTTTGCGAGCCGCATAGGGGCGTATCTGCCTGAGCCGCATAGATATAGTCCTCTTGAGCCGCATAGGGATGCTTCCACTTGAGCCGCATGAGACTGTTTCGGCTTTGAGCCGCATAGGACGGCTTCGTTTTAAAACCGCATGGGAAGTCTTTGCTAGGAGCCGCATAAAAACACCCACGTGGCAAGGCCACTGGCATTTTATTGATCTCGGGAGATCGTTCAGAGATTTCTTTCTCTTCCCTAAGCGTCTGCCATTATGACAGAGTCATAATTACCTGCTTTCATGTCAGGGCTGTCAACTTTTCAGAGGGGGTCAGCCGTCAAAGTAATTAATGCAGCATGGGTCGGAGGGGAGCACTGTCAGGCCACGTGTCTCCTGAGTCGCATAAAATGCTTCGGGCCGCATAGCTCCTCATGCCGCATGACTCCCTGAGCCGCATGAGTTTTCTTAGCCGCATGGATCTTTGCTGGCCGTATGAGTCACTTTCTTTAGTATTTTCCATGCTTCTACAAGACCCCTTCAAAGTTTTCAATTTGCAAAATTGAAATACTTTGAATAAGAAGCATGGCTGTGTTCTTCTAGCCGCATCTGCAATCCTGACCGCATAGAGATCCTGGTCGCATAGAAGTTTCTGCCGCATGGGTGTGTCAGCCGCAGGAGACTGTTCAGCCGCATAACCTCTCGCCACGTGTGCGAGTCCTTAATTACCTCAAATTCGTTTCAGCGCCGTCTTTGTAGGGGGAATCCCAAGGGTCAGCTCATTAAATCTTTCGAATTTGACGCCTTGGGTGAATCTTGGAGACGAAACCCAAGGAGTCGGTTTCGCTCTTCATGAGTCGGTCATTGGCCCACGTGTCTTCCCTCTCCTGTCTTCCTATAAATAGGAGGAGTTTGAAGAGAGAAGACCTCTTTATTTTCTTTCTTTTCTTCAGACCTTCCCTATCTCGATTGCTCTTCTTCCTCTTCGATAATTAATGACTCCCAAGAAGATCATAGCAGTAAAGGGCAAGAAGGCGGCCTCCACTTCCGCCTCGGCTGCGGCGGCTACTCTGCCAGTCGTCGTACCTGATGTTCATCCCGACGTTCACCCCTTCATTACTGGTAAGGACAATGTATGCGTTAAAGAATCCTAACCGCCACGGCTACGTCGCATACTTTATGCACGAGCCTTTGTAAACCGCATGTTCGCCCCACGACTTAGCTGCGAGCTGCATAAGAAAAACCATTGTGTCTGTATGCGCGTCTTGTCGGCGAAACCGCATAAGTAAGCTAAACCGCATAGGCTTTTATTATGCGGAGCCGCATTAAGCGTTCTTTTGAGCTTGAGCCGCATGAGACTTTTTGGAGCCGCATGAGACTTCTAAGAATTTCATAGGGCAGGATGGATGTATTCTTGAGCCGCATAGGGTTTGAAAGCACCCAATCAGTTCTTTTTATCCCTCCGTTTAACTTACTTTTCTCTGTCTATTCTTCAGTGAATCTGCCGGTTAATGCTGCTGGAGAACTCTTGGTGGGTAGCGCTCAAGCCGCTCTCGGCTATAGGTACGATCATATTGTTCAGCATATGACTGATCAGTTTTCGAGCGATGAGCCTATGGCTAGATTGAATGCCATCAAGAATCAGTCTTTCTACTTCCTTAATGCAATGATGAACTCCGGAAAATTTGACGGGGAGTATTTGAAGCATGCGCTTTTTTAGAGACGCCCTGACTGTGGAGAATGATCATGTTCTGGAGGTATCGGAGGATTGGAGCTTTGTTTCTAACGGGATGGCGATCCGTATCCCCCAGATGGAGCGACACTTCCCATTGTCTTGGTTTAATATGCTCCCGTTGGACCGGAAGATGGGGGAGACTTTGACCCCTACCAGAAGTGGGATGTTTGTAGGGAACATCCATTATAATAACAATCTGAAGTCCATGATCGCCGACAAAGTGCATACTAGTTGTTCTGTGACGGGATTGGTCCCAGGTTCTTTTCTGAATGTGGCGGGCCCTAACTTCTCATTTTCTACTGCCGATACTTTTATAAATCAACTTGCTCAAAAAGGCTCCTATCCTGTCGGTCGGTTGACGTTTCCCTGGTTGGGTACACCCTATTCCCTCGTGGATCAATTTGTCTACTTGGATCTTGCAGAAGTATGAGGCCTTTTTGTGCGAGATTGGCCTGTACCATGCTATCCGAGGTACCTGGCTTGTCCATAAACAAGAAGCTGTTTATGTCCCTGCTGGAAATGTATAATTGCCGTACGGGGACCTTTTACATACTTGTAGGGGAGATGGGACTCGCGCTCCATGAGATGCACGCGGTCTCCAAGCTTCCTTCGGGGGATGAAGCGTTTGAAGCGTATACTCCCACTAATGAGGAACTCGAAGATTTGGAACGACGATATCCTGGCTTCGTGGCCCTTTACCAGGAGGTATTGTGCCATTATAACACATGCCACCAGATAACCCGAAAGGATAACTTGGAAGGGAATGCTCCCTACACCAAGGACTGGGTGCACTATCTTTTCCCAGCAGATGTCTCAGGTCTAGTCACCTCTCGTCGCCCTAGACCTCGGGAAGCGGTTAAGGACTTGGTGTCGTCTACCAGTGACAGATTCGGGAGCCAAACTGATACTTTCGATTACTTTTACCAGGATACTCAAGAGCTATCCGAGAACGCGCTTCTGGCGGGATTTTGATGATCTACGAAATTGTGTAGTCTCGGGAGGAGCCGGTTCCATTGAGAGAATTAGTTGTAACTTCATCCTTCCGGCTGTGAAGTTAGATTTGCGAATCAGGCTAGCTCTCCTTCCAGCCATGGTGTGTAGCATACACCGTGGCCTTCGTACCTTCACGTCTAAAGTCACTGCCCGCAACGTGACTAAGGATTTTGAACGAACTGAGTTACCTTATCAGTACTTGATGGGGTGGCTGCTGATACATTATCCGTCTTTGATGAGACCGGGCTCTGAGGATGGTGCGCCTGGTGATGACGCACTTATCTTCCGTTATCGTGACGAGACTTGGGAATATGAGACCATGCGGTTTTGTCGGATGGTCTTGGCCAGGGCAGATAATTATCGTATTTTCGTATCCGTCCCTCGCTTTACCGCCAGGGACATAGAGACTGTACATATTGACGGTATTGCGCCCCCTCAACTTCTGGATGGCCAGATGCTCTTGTGGTTGCGTAACATCCGTCCCACATCTGGTGTACCGTAGTCGCAACGCTGTTTTTCTGGAGCCTTATCTGCCTAGCAGGTTTGTCCGGCAGTTTGGATACATCCAACTTTGTCTGGACAGACCCAGTTCTTGTCTGGGTTATGAGGGTAGTCTTCTTGATGGTATCAGATCTTGGCAATATTATGATTCGTTCCATACTCGCACCATTTTCTCGGTCCCCGCCATTAAGGAGTCAGTGGAGATCTTGTATATGGCGGCTCTGTATCATGTTATGGCGAACAAACCCCCAGTCGGTTTTAACCCAGGTACCAGTTTTATTATTGGCACCGGTCTGGAGGAAGGCTTTCAAGGGGCCAAGAAAAGGAATACTAGAGCCGAAATGCCAGACTTAGATTCCACTGCTGAGGATGGTGAAGGCAACGAGCGTGATGAAGATGACTCTATCCTTCCAGTGGTAGGCGCAGAGGTGAGTTAGTCGCATGTTTTGTCAGATGAGATGCTGAGGGTTCAGTCCCTTGTTGTTATGCCCGGTCCTGTTCGAAACGTAGTAGGCAAGTTTCTCCTGTAGGCAATGTTTCTCGATCCCGGAAGCAGGTTGCGACTAGGCACTGTCTGCTGGCCATAAAAGAAAGGGGAGAAGAAGTCAACCCTGCGTCAGAGGTAACAAAATTGCTCTCGATCCCTTCTCCCTTCTTTTCTTTGAGTTTCAATCTTGATTTTCTTCGTTCCCTCTTTTAGGTGCCGGGAGAAGAAGAAAGTTTCAGGATATCGAAGCGGTGATCCAGGATGACGGGGACTCCTATGAGCATGTTCCTATTCGAGAGGACGCAGATCAATCTGTATCCTCCTTCAAGGTGACGGGGGCCGGGGACGTGACTGAGTTTAACTCGGGAATCGCGGGTGAGGGGACCATGCCGGTTGTTGATCAGCCGCAGCCTTTATGCCCCTCCCCTGGTAAGATTAGCCGAATCTTAACCCGTGAGGAAGCCTATCTGCTCTATCATCATGTCCTTCGGGTTAGTCGATTGATTGTTATTCTGGACATTCAGGTCCTGCCCCTCCAGTGTCGAGGATGGACGTTGCTGAGATAACCCCAACCGAAGGGGTATCGGTGGAAAGGGGTGTACCTCCTCACTGCCCAACTCGTCTTGATGGGCTTTCTGGGGGACCGAGTTTAACGGACCAGTTCTCGGGGCAGTCGGGACAGGGAATGACGGTCCTTGCATCATCCTCTGCTCCGATAGCTTCGAGAGTCGACCTTTCTTCTCTGCCGAGCATCCAAGCTCTCCGGGCGACGGAAGACGAGTTGGGTGCTATTCATGCGTCGTTCTACTCGGACTCCGTTTCCCTGGTGGCGAGCTCTAGCGTCACTCCTCCGGCGTTGCCGCTCCGGCTTCCCCTGACGCCCTCCTCTGCTGAAGTTTTGAGCGACGCGTTGCAGGACGTGGTTGCCAGTTTCCATCGTCATTTGAAGAGGGGAATCGAGGCCGCTGTAGAAAGAGGGACCTCCTTTACCTTGGGATGATGCGCCCATGGTCAAATAAACATCCTTAGGGATCTTCCTGATGATGCAGGGATGGCTTCGCTTCTGGAGACAAAATTGCTGGAGGCTGATCGGCTGGTGTCCGAGCTCCGAGTATTGCGGCAGGCTGATCTGCCTGCTGTTATAACGAGGAGCGAAATTCCCTTATTGCTGTTATAGAGAGGACCAGAGCGGCCCGAGATAAGACCAGACCGGCCGCGCTGAAGGATCTCAGCGACTTAGCTGATCGGTATGATCAGTTGAGTTATGCGACCGAAAATGTTGTGGCTCGGAAGGAGTCTGTCTCTCGTGAGATTACCGAGACGCGAGAGCAGATCCTTGTGCTTCAGAAGAAGTTGACTCTCCTGGAGTCTGAACTTGAGACTGCCCGCAATGACAGGGGGCTAATTGTTCAGGAAGCTGACAGGGTTACTCAAGCTTCGACTGACCTGGAGGCTGTCTTAAAGAAATTGGAAGATGACTGTCAGGCGCTCCTGGTGAGGAACGGTTACTCCAGGAGGCCGAGCGTCGTGTTCGGCAACGGATTGAGCGGGAGACCACGTCAGTGAGAGACCGCCTCCTAGAATTGAGTAGCACTGAAATGTAGTCGGCCTTTTCTTTTCCCTTCTTCTTCTTTTTATTTTTTTTGAAAGGGACGTGGTCCCGAAATATGTAGTACTTATTTTCTTCCTTCAAATAAAGAGTATTTTCCATTCTACCCTTCATTTGTATTGCCTGCCGTGCCTGTGATATTGTGGTGGTGTTCTCCCCCGCATGGGAGGATATATTTGTGGACCTGTTACCCATGGCGTACCTTGGCTTTAGGTAGAGATAACAAGTTTCGATCAGGATACCTGAAGCAGCCATAGCAAAGTGGTCATGGGTGCTCTTGGTATCGGAAAAAGGAATGCCGTAGAGCAGCTGGGCTCCTAGGGCATGATGAGGTAGTAGGCTTGTGTTAAGAAATTCAGCCAAGGATATTTGTGGGCCTATTACCCGGTTTAGGATACGGATAATAGGATGAAGGGGAACTGACATACTTGCTCAGAGGTAACGAGGACATGGCAAGTAGAAAAGTTTTTCAAACGTAGAGTCTTCCTACACAGAGGTAATGAGTACATGGCAGGAGCGAACTCGACGGAGGGCATTGGTGGTCAACAGAGGACATTTGTGGGCCTATTATCCTTGGCGTGCCCCGGGTCAGGGTACAGATAATAGGATGAAAGGGAACCGACATACTTGCTCAGAGGTAATGAGGACATGGCAAGCATGAGGGTTTTCTTACCGCAAAATCTTCCTACTCAGAGGTAACGAGGACATGGCAGGAGTGGACTCGACGGATGATATTTGTGGACCCATTATCCTTGGCGTACTCCGGTTGTGGGTACAGATAATAAGTCGAAAGGGGATCGACATACTTACTCAGAGGTAATAAGGACATGGAAAGCATGAAGGTTTCTTCGACGGAGCCTTCCCACTCAGAGGTAATGAGGACATGCAATGAAGGGGGGTACATAGAACAACTCAGAGGTAATGAGAACATGGAAGTTCTATGTAGAGGGGTGATTTATTTTTTGGCAGAATTAAAACGACTCAGAGGTAATGAGGACATGGTCGTTTTGAAGTTTGTGGACCCGTTACCCTTTTTGTGCACTAGGAGTGCGGGTAGTGGATCATGAGGGAGGATCTTTTCCAGGAAGAAAGTTCAGAGGTATGATTATACATGACTTTCTTTCAAAAGAGTGACCAAGATGTAAGTTCAGGGGTACCTGATGGGTACATAACTCGACAATCCACGAATGTTGGAATCAAAATATAAGTTCAGAGGTACCAGCGGGTACGTGACTTGGAAATCTGACAAACTGTGAGGGTGAGTTCAGTGGTATCAGCTGATACATGACTCAAAAATCTGGAAAATTATGGGAGTGAGTTCAGTGGTACCAGCGGGTACGTGACTCGATGATCTGGAAAATTGGGAAGGATTCGTCTTTCGGACATTCATTAAGATTATGGAAGTCGATACAGATTCGGATCTTCCCGTTCTTCTTAAGGACCGGAACTATGTTGGCGACCCAGTCAGGATGTTGCTCCTCACGAATGAAGCTGCTGGCTATCAGTTTGTTGACTTCGGCTTTGATCGCATCCATGACGCCTGGGCAGAAACGTCGTTGTTGCTGCTTGACTGGCTTTGCATCTGGCCGTATGTTGAGCTTGTGAAGAGCGATATCGGGGTCTAATCCCGGCATGTCTTCATAACTCCATGCGAACACGTCGATATATTTTCTGACAAGTTTCAGCAGCGATTCTCGCTCTTCGTCCGTTAGGCTTTTACTGACGAAGATTGGCTTTGGAGAGGATTCGCTGCCGAGGTCGACCTGCATAACCTCATCTTCGGTAGGGGGTTCTCTCTGCTCAAACCGCTTTTCCCATTATGCATCCAGCTGTTGGGCCCACGGCTCTAGTTCGAGGATTTCAGGAATGTCCTCGTCTTCTTCGTAAATGCCATATGACTGATAGGACTTGTCTGAATATGTCTCCGATGCTGGTATCCGAGTCGAAAGTTGGTGACCCGGTTGAATGTGACTGCCAGTCACATTCTTCATCTGAACTCTCAGGAGTCGTCGTAGGAGTTACATACCCTAGTCCACATCGAGTTTTGCTATAGTAGTCCCGTGGCTTGCCTGCCGGTACTGGCGGCTTTAAAGGTAATCGTCGTCCGGCGCCGTAATTCAAACCTGGTGTAGTCTCTAGATCATATCCCTGTTTCTGCATGAGATATTTGGACTGAGGGCTGTAAAGATATAGAGGCAGTCTTCCGGCATCTGACCCAAGATCGACTTCTTTTATGGTGAAGGGGTACGGATCGTCTTTCCGGCCGGAGATAATTGGATGGTCCCCTCCCTCGAATATTCGGTAGGCGTCTTCTGCTGGAGTAAGCTGGATCGCGGTATATACATTTGTCACTTGTGTGTGTAGGTGAGTGCCTATACCGTGGTCCTAGCATACATTGTACATAGCTTATTGAGCTCGATGTAGTTCAAAGATAGCCCTTTATTGATGAAATAAGGTATCTTTTCTAGAGGGATTACATCATCTGCGGAGGGGACATCGGTGTCGGCAGCCACGTACTTGGCTAGTTCCGGTTATTCTACGGCTACCCCCTGTGTTAATGAAGACTGAGGGGACGACCTAGTCAGTTTGATCTTCAGAGGTTCAACTGACGGAGCAGAGTGTGGGGTTGTCGGTAGACTAGCAACCCCCAGTCTGGCACTCGATGTGGAGAGAGGGGTGGCCGGTTCGCTAGAAGTGTCAGGCTTCGTATCGAGATGACGACCCTTCTTGGGAAGGCGTATTGTCAGTGGCCTATCGGAGGGATTGAGTTTCTCCGTTTGGGGTTGACTGACTCTCGGCAGTCTGATGGTAAGTGATCCTATTGTGGGTTTCGGCATTTGGCCGGTCCTTGGCAGCCGGATTCTCAGCTGCTCTTCCTGTGCCGATATTGCGTCCTCACGCAGCATGGCCGTAAGGGGTACGGATTTGCCCGGTTTGCGAGCTTAGAGGTGGATCGTCAGAGGTTCTTCTGATCCCGTGGCTGTTTCGGTACCAGCTTGCTCATTTCCTCCATCAAGGTGCCTCTTGGACTTTTCGTATAGACAGGAGTCCGAGTAGTAGGATTCGACCCCTTTGAAGTGATCGATGTCAGCAAATTCCGTCCTCACGAAGCCATGCTTGTTGACATACTTGAAGCATTGGTGCAGTGTGGAAGGCACGATCATATAATCGTGTATCCAAGGGCGCCCCAAAAGGATGTTGTAAGAAGTGTCGGCATCTATGACGTAGCAGGTGACTTCTGATTGGAGATCGCCAATCTGGCATTTCAGGCGGATCTTCCCGATTGGGTAGCTCCTGCCCGAATTGAAACCGCTGATGGCGGTGTTTGTAGGCGTCAGGCGATGCATCGAAATACGAAGATGATGTAGCAGACCCTTCGGGATGATGCTTATGGAGGACCCAGGATCAATGTACATCCGGTCCATCTTCATGTCGCCGATGTATCCAGTATATATAACGGGCGATCGTGCAGGTTGGTCTTGATGAGCATGTCCTGTGGAGTGAAGACGATGTTGGGCATTGCTCCCGTACAGGCACTGTCTTGGAGATCTGTGGGCTGATTTTCTCCCGTGAGGTTGGCCTGAGCTAAGTATGCGTCAGCATTTTGAAGTACATCGCTCAAGGTCGCACGAACATTTTTCGAGAGCCTCAGGAGTTCATATAAGGAAAATTTGGCCGGTGTATTAGCCAATTGCGCCAAGATGTCGAAGTTGTAGGGCCTCTCCAGCCCCTGAGGTGTCTCCTTTCGGAGGGATTTGTCGAAGGGAGTCTCCTTCGGCCTAGGCTTGTCGGTCGTCGAAGGCTGAGCCGGTCCCGGAGCGTCAGTGGTAGTGGGCGGATGATCATCAGTCGAGTTCTCAGCCACGGGTTGAGATTGTGCTCCAGATTGAGTAACAACGGTCGTAACTTCTTCTTCATCTGCCGAGGCGGTGCGGCAGGATCTGACTTTTCCACTTCTCTTCTTGTGAACGAGAGGCGTTGTGGACTGAGTCACCTCGTGGACCAAGTTCGGATGGACCCACATAATTTCTCCTCGCGATGTAGTGAGAGGTATTAGACCGACAGCTTGATCTCGGGGAGGTGGAAGATTGGTAATCTCCATTGTCGCCAGCGGTATAGGAACCACCCCATCTTGAGTTTCAGTCGGGGGAAGGCTGCCAAATTGTACGGACACCATATTGGCTGCCACGGTTACCTCTTCGAAATCGATGGCCAGGGCATTCGAATCGATGAGGCTTTGGATGTACCGCTTCAGTTGGTAGCAGTCGTACGTAGCATGGTGTACATAGCGGTGGTAATGGCAGGACTTTGGGTTTTCCAGATCAGCCGGCCGAGGCTCCCGCCTTGGTGGAGGGAGCTGAATTCTATCCCCTTGTATGAGCATGTTAGGCTTGACGCGGCCGTCTTCAAAAAAGTAAGTGATTTGAGGCCATTGTTTGTCTGCTGGTTGTGACTCAGGCTTTTGGGCTGTATCGGCCACCATAGCCTGCTTGTCTCTGTTGTCTCGATTGTTGGAGGGGCTACCCCCATTGTCGGTGTTGGTGTTGGGACGCTTGCCCTTGTTCTCTCCATCCGAGATATGCAACCCCAGTTGGCGAGCCTTCTTTAGTCGTTCTTCGGCACTTGTAACAATGATGATAAAAGCCTTCCAGTCCTTGAATTGACTTTCGCCCATCCAGAGACTAATTGTCGGGAGTAGTCTCTTTTGGCAGATTTCAATCAATGAAGAATCCGGATTGCCAGATGGTAACTTTATTACGGTTTGACGAAACCGCTTAATGTAATTCCTCGTCAGCTCTTTCTCTCCTTGGACGACGTCCATGAGGGTAGACATTGTGACATCCTGGCCTACCTCATAGAACCTCTCCAAAAACAAGCATTTGAAGAAGGAGTGGATGCAATTGTCTGGCAGGTTGCGGTACCAGTCGAAGGCGACTCCTTCCAATGCCCCGATGAATAACCGCGTGAGAATAGCGTCATCATGGGGTAGATGGTCGGTGGTGACCTCGAAGTAAGTGATGTATCAACTCGCTGAGGTCTTGCCATCGTATGGGTTGATATTGAATGGCTTATATTTTGGCGGAAACGGAACATCCCTCCATTCATCAGGATATGGTTGCCATATTCTGAAGTCTTGAGAGTTTTCTCGGGCGTGGAACATGGCTCGGAGCTCTTGAACCCCTCTTCTTATTTCTCGGGTCTCATCTGTCGCACTAGGGGCCGTTACTTCGGGAGGATTATTGCCCGGGTTCGGTGCCACTGAATTTGAATCTATATTGATTGCGGGACCCACGCTTGTTTGGCCAGGTGTCACTCCCTACAGAGTAGGAAGAGCCGCTTTGATTTCGTCTACAGACTTGACCAAGGCATGCAGTATGGCCTCCAAAAGTGTCGATGCGTTGGCGATCACTGGAACCACCTTGATTGTTGTCCGTCATGAATACCGTCCTTACGTGAGGAGTGACAGAAGGGACGGTGGAGGATGTGCCCTCTGAGTCATACCCGTGCATCGAGAAATCATCGAGGTAGGTGGGAATGTTCTCTTCGGGTTCGGACTCGGAGGGAACAGTACCCCCAGCTTCGGAGCTTGCTTCATCTTGATAGTCATGGACGTCCTCGGGACGTCAGCATCTGTTGCGCCTAGTGGGAGGGTTGTTTCTCCGGGCTCGTCTTCCTGAAATATTGAATTGTTGTGGACATTCAGAGGGGTACTACCCCCAGTTCCTACGACCCCCAGCGATGTGGACGATGAATCTCCCGTTGCAGCGAACTTTGTCTTCGAACGGGTGTGTTGAAATACTCCGGTGGATGACAACCGCTTAGCTGACAATTTCTTAGCTGTAGTGGTTGATATTTTCGGGCTGGAGATGCTAGTCTTCTTCCCTCTCCCTTGGGGGAGACTTTCTGCACGGAATTGCAGGAGACGATAAGAGGTGCCTCGTCCTCCAGGTTCGGATGCTGTAATCTTTGGAAGACGGATAGCCGATCTTCTGTTACTGCCGCGTTGTTGCAACAGCAGTTGACGATGATCTGGGTGCAATGACGTCCGTGTGAGGAGACTGAAGCCCCTTCTCTTTCCTTGCGTTTGTGGAGGATAACCTCACGCAGGTCAGAGGAACCACTTTGTCCGTTTGCCGTCGGGGGCTGGACTTGAGCGGTTTTATACAACTTCCCATCAGAGGCCCGTGTGATAATCAGCGGAATGCCCCGATAGTCAGAGGTTGGGACTTCTGGGCTCGATGAGCCCGCGCTGTCCTAGACTTTTTCTTCTTAGCACTTGTGGGTGCGTAATAGGAAGAGTCCAAATTGAATACCACAGAGTCTGGATTATCATCCAAAAATGATCAGAGTCAGGACCGCATGAGAGCCGATCGAAGACTGATCGAGAGAAGCGTGGAACGGACGCTATACGGCTAGCATTGGGCACTGTGCAGGCTGTCTGCATGCGGTTGTCTTCTGTCGTGGGATGAGTTGTTCTTACCCGACTAGGAGTCACGACCGTGCAGGCTGGCCGCATACGGTTGGCAGTAGTGGCCGCATGGATTTTCTGCAAGCTATTGACTTTATTAGCCGTATGAGTCTCATCCACGCGGTTGGCAACTGTAGCCGCATAAGACATGCGGCTGACAGATGTGGCCGCATGAATTTTCTTCCTGCGGTTGGCGGGTGTAGCCGCATGAGCTTTCTCCCTGCGGGTAATACCCTTATGCGGCTCGGATCGCATAGAGTTTCTCTTTGCCCCTGCAAGTCCAGCATCATAGTGTTTTTTTCTGCCGGACTTGGGGACAGCAGAGTTATCTACGGCCTGAAGTGGGGGCGCAGGAGAGTCCTTCTCGCCGTCTTGAGCAACGGAGGGTATCCCATCGAGGGCTTGGGGAGGAGCAAATTTTGGCCTCCACTCTTTGCGAGCCTTCATTGTGCGGGTGCGCTTCTGGACCGGGCCAGCGCTTCCTTCGGAGAGCATCTCTTCGAACGCCTGTTGGTCGAGGCGGACGACCATCTTTTGTTGCGTGGAGCCAACTTTGGCTGCGTCCGATTGCATCACCAACTCCTCAGCCGTGGAGAAGTTAGTCCCCAGCATAGTCGCCATTGTGTTTGCCATGAAATATAAAAGAACAGAACAATTATCGGAGGACCGAACTTTTACTTCACGTTACAAACTCGCTTGTACAAAGCCTAGGGACGAAAATCTAGGTACAGCAGTCTAAGTACAATTGTTTATTTTAGATTCTGGGGGGTGACGGTAGAGGCTCGGGAAGGCGACGGCAGCCCTGCCTTACTCCTTGGCCGATCGGTACGCAGCCTTGGCTCCTGCGAAAAGATGGTTGGCGTTGATGAAGAAATGCTCTTCTTGCTCTCCCTCTGATTGCTCTTCTAGCTTCTTTCCTCTGTGGGTATTCTCTTTTTTTTTACTATGGGGGAAGTCTCTCTGTATATATGTATTTCTCTCTGATATTATATATCTCGCAAGGGAACGGCACCTTGCTATTTATAATAGGGATGTGATCATTAGGGTTGTCAATGATTAGCTCTTGGAGATGGCGGCGGCCTGGGGATTGATCAATCCAGGCCGTTCATTTTTATTATGACGAATCCGAGCCATTAGATGTAGATTGCACCAAATCCTATTAGCAATAAATACTGATTGGAATAAATCTTCCTTATAATGATCTTCTGATATCTGTGAATAAATCAAATTTATTCTCCTGCCACGTATCCCAGATCATTGGGATTTGACCCAATCTTTGATTGCAATAAATCTGGGAGATTGATCGGCTTAGGACACGTATCCTGAGGGCCACTGGTGAGATCTGAACCGCCTGTATATTGAGCCGCATAAGACTTGGGCCGCATAAGATTTGGGCCAAGTGTCAGGGCTGTTCGAGAGTGGCCCCCTCCTTCAGACTTTCGAACCATATGATGGGTAGTGAGCCGCATGGAGATGATTCTTGCGAGCCGCATAGGGGCGTATCTGCCTGAGTCGCATAGATATGGTCCTCTTGAGCCGCATAGGGATGCTTCCACTTGAGCCGCATGAGACTATTTCGGCTTTGAGCCGCATAGGACGGCTTCTTTCTGAACCGCATGGGAAGTCTTTGCTAGGAGCCGCATAAGAACACCCACGTGGCAAGGCCACGTGACATTTTATTGCTCTCGGGGGATCGTGTCAGAGATTTCTTTCTCTTCCCTAAGCATCTGCCATTATGACAGAGTCATAATTACCTGCTTTCATGTCAGGGCTGTCAACTTTTCAGAGGGGTCAGCCATCAAAGTAATTAATGCAGCATGGGTCGAAGAGGAGCATTGTCAGGCCACGTGTCTCTTGAGTCGCATAAAATGCTTCGGGCCGCATAGCTCCTCATGCCGCATGACTCCCTGAGCCGCAGTTTTCTTAGCCGCATGGATCTTTGCTGGCCGCATGAGTCACTTTATTTAGTATTTTCCATGCTTCTACAGATATAACCATTGTGGCCGGCCCTAATAGGACTCCCATCTCATTTCCTTTCTATGAGAAGTCTTCTTCCCCAAGTGCTCTCAAGCTCTCCCAAGGAAGAAGCCTTTCTCCTTGGATTTTCTCGCCTTTAGGTAATATTTCCTTCTCTTTTATTTCTCCATTTTGCATTTAGGAAAGTTTTAACCATAGGAATGACCCCCATTGTTGTGTCCCTATTTTTGTGTCCTCTTATGTCCATTATGTGTCCTTTAGGGATTTCTATTGTATTATTGTTGTGTCTTGTGTTCATGGAGAAAACCTCCAAACTTGGACACACTTTATATTTAAAATATTGATTAAATAAATTAATTCATTTAAATCTCAGATTTGAATATGTAGAGATGTGTTCTTGAGTACTTTACATTTCATTCATGTATCTCTTATAGATGTGTTAGATTTGTGTATGTATATATATATATATATATATATATATATATATATATATATATATATATATATATATATATATATATATATATATATATATATATATATATATATATTGTAATGAGAGTGTATCTATATTTATATATGTAATAAATGGTTCATGATGATTATATAATCAAGTTTGTGAGTGTGGTTCCTCATATTATTATTGTCATTATTGTTGTGGATAATTAGGATATATATTGTGTATTCTTTTGGCTCAAACTATCTAAATCCGTCATGATTTTTATCCACGTTTTTAATTTCAGCCCTAACTTAGAAATGTCATAACTTCTAGCTCAAAGCTCGGTTTAATCTCCCATTTTTTCTAAAAGAAGCGTATTGAAGTTAGCTTTCCAAAAACATATATTAATAGGCCTAATTAATTCTATAACTTTCTGGAGAATTATTTGAGTGTCAGCTGTACGAAAGACAAACGCGTTCTCGGTGTTTTCGCGATTCCGGGGTTTCCGTAAACGAAAATGCGATCCATTTGAAGTTTCGGAAAGCTAACACATAGATCTATAACATAATTTAATCCTAGATTTTATTTCATGCTGAGATGGTTCAGTATTGATTATTAGTAGGAGTTACTATTCGGCATATGCATTTTGTGTACCCTTGTGTGTAATATAATATTCTATTTGATTTTAACCCATGTTAATGTATATACATTATGTAATTAAATAGAGAATGCAAGCATGAGTAAATGGTTAAATAAATGATGTATGAGGTGTAAGTATCCTATCTAATGTAAGCATGTATAAGTATGGCTTGTAATGAATATGTAGGTTCCATAGTATGTAATGTATGGTGCATATAGTAGTGCAAGAGAATAAATGAATGATGAATGAATGCAAGTATGAATGTAATGTAATGTATGCAATATACAAGTTAATAAGATGTAATATTCTATGTTAACACAAATCCTATATTACCTCATGTACCCCTTACACTATGTTGACACACTTGACACTTTGTTCACTTACACTTTGACACTCTTTGATATGTATACACTATGTATGCCCATTTAACCCTCACTTGCCCCTTTGCCATGTTCACATACACACACATAGCCTCTTAAATAAGTATTTATGAATATAGTTAACTTAGCTATGTATGTATATTATATATATGTTAGCATATTGTATTGTAATATATAAGTTTATATAGCCATTTGAAATGCCATGATTATAGACCTAATGTTGAATACTAATATATGCATGTGTATATATGTGTAGACATGTATAGCTTAAAGTAATAGATTATCTAGTGTATATCTAATGTGAATTCTTGCCTATTTGAGTATTGAATAATTGCATGCTATATAGAGTTGGGTGTATGTTGGCTTGTATAGCCTTGTATTGATGTGTGCTTGCTAGGATAGTCTTGGTTAGGCCTAGTAAGACTTGTTGGGTTAGGACACGACCTAGTTTGACTAGTGCAGTTGACCAGAGTTGACCAAGGTTGACTTTGGCCTAGTTTGACCTAGATTCATGTAGAATACATTGTAGTACTTTATATTACCCTTCTGGACATGTCGTGACTTGTGCTGTTCTAATTAGGAGCCAGACACCTCTCCTCGGACAGTATCTTTACCTTGGACATTCAGATATCAGGCGAGTACTTTCTCTGATCATTTCATATCTTATTTAGGATTATATTTCCTGCTTTAGATTACTTTACATGATGCTGACACGTTGGAAACACGGATTAGTACTATATGGATCTTGTTGTGCGATGTTATCCCCTTAGCGGATACGTCGGGTATTCGTGTTCGTATACTTTATCGTGAGCATCGTGTACTCCTTGTATTCGTGACATTCGTGTACAAATCGTGTGAAATCGTGTATATTCATGTATTCACATGATCTCGTGTGCGACTATACTTCGTGTGCAATAACATAACTTAGCTAGATCCTTGTGTATTGATTGGGACGGGGGAGTAGAAGTGGTTATGTAATCACAGTAGATTACTCGTGTACAACCTCTGTAGATTACTCGTGTACAACATCGTGCCGTTTACATAACCATCTTGTGCTCTGAATCACTAGTCACTGATAGTTCTCTATATATTGTAGCTATTTACTTACAGTCTCTCTCCTTTTTATCATATTATTTCTTCAGATCCTGTATCTTACTCTCTAGCATGTTTATATTTCCTAACCTGTTATGATATTGTTGAGATGTACTGTACTCGCTCATGTCCTGACTGGACCCGTTGATAAATTTTACAGATAGCTTGGAGGTTGCCTGCTAGCCTAGAGGAGACACATTAGATGTTGTTTAGATAGTTATTTCAATTGTCTGGAGTTGTATTTACTTTATGGATTACTGTATCTGAGTTTTGAGATTTGAGATGTATTTCTGGGTTTGTGTATCTTAGACACTTAGATTTCTCTCTGTTGTACCTCTTTTGGATTTCATGTTTTATCTATCCTTATCATGCTCTACCTTAGATGTGATTGAGTCTGTATCTGCTATGTCACCCCCATTCGGGGAGTATAAACTGTTTAGCCTTATACTGTTAGATGCATGAGACCTAGGACAGCGTTCTACCGCCGACACTGCGGCGTAGGCTGGGCGTTGTTACGTTCTCGTGCCCTAACTCTAAGATGCGGGTCGTGACAGCCGGGGCTTGCCGCGGCGGAGGGTCGCTGCGGAGGCGTACCGTCGACGATTTATGACGGGGAGCGGCGCTGGTCTGGGAGGTCGGAAAGGAGGCACGGCGGCGAGGCCGCAGTGCTCCGGCTCTGCGGGGAAGGACCTGGTCGGGCGGTCAGGATCTGCGGAGGGGCGCACGCCAGGCTGGGCGAAGCCGGACGTGGCGGAGGGTTGGTGAAGCGGAGAAGCTGGAGACGGGTCTTACCAACCACAGTGGCGCCGGGATCCGACAGCGGAGGTGTGGCAGAAGGCTCAGGTGAGGGCTCTCATATTCTGTTTGTTACGATGGTGGTGGTGGGTTTATTGGTGACAATTTTGGGGATTTTCCGCGCTGGGCCCGACTTGGCCGTGGTGATGTGGGTTGGCAGCCGGGGATGTTGCTGGTGATGAAGATGATGATGGTGATGGTCGGGGGTGTTAGTACGGTGGCCAGGGGATGAGATCTAGAGGATATGGTGGTGGTGTCCGGAAGACAGCATGGAGGGACGAATGGAGATGCTAACGTCGGTGGTGGTGTTGATAAGCCGGTGCCGACGATAGGGGAATCGGTAGGCAGAGTGAGGTGTTAATGGTGGTGACAGGAGTGATGTTGAAGATGGTGGTGGAAGGCGATGAGCGGTGGAGAGGAAAGTCGGAGGGGTTGAAGGTAACCGTCGTATCGGGTGTGTCCGATACGATGGGAACAGAGGTTCGGATCTGTCGGACCCGGGGAAGAATAATGTATTTGTACTATAAAACACATAGTGGATGGGAAAGGGAACACGGACACGATGCACCGTTGGTTGTGGAAATTTGTAGATGGTTGGAATTTATTGAGGAGTACCTGCCTATTTATAGGATGTGGGAATTCCCAGTGGGATAAAGATTAGGATTTATTTAAAATCCAAATAGATAATATCATATTAATTTAAATAGATTTAAAGCGAATAAAATCCAAATTCGAATCAAATTTAAATCTAGGTATATCTATCTTTAGATTAAAAATAGAATCCATAAAATAAATTCAAATCATAATAATTAATCTAAATGTCAATCAGAAATATTTTTTTATGAAAACTAAAATTATAATAATAATAAATTTCAAAAATTCATAATAAATATTTAAGTATTAATAGGAAATAATTTTCAAGCTACATTTTAATTAAATAGCATAATAGTTTTGAAAATGAGAATTAATATTTTATTCGAAATAAACATAAATATTTAAATATTAAAAATATCTTCTTGCTAAATAAATTATTATAAATAATAAAAATAAATTTTGAAAATATGCAGAAAAAAATTTCATGTGCTTTACACGAATAAAATATTCACATAAATCTAGTTTTCTAATTTACCACTATTAAAATAAGATAGTATTTTATAAATAATTAAAATAATAAGTTTTGCCAAACTCGATAATACTTTTCACCACTTTAAGAAAAATAATTATTATATATATTATTTTGAAACCATCACCGATAATAAAATCAAAAATTATTTTTCTAAAAATATGTATCTCGCACATATTCGCACTCGACGAGAAAATACGAAAAACGTAAATTCCCGCGCGACGTACAATACGACTATGCGATGTATAAATACAATACAAAAAAAATTAGTACTAAAAAATATAGTAGAAATTTAGGGGTTTTACACTCACCGGTACTACCCCTCTTCCTGTCATAATCCGATAGTTCCTCATAGTGGGCTTGGGTGTGAAGCTATGTCTATGCAGAAACTCATATGATACAACGTTATGCGTAGCTCCAGAATCAAACAATGCAATGGCAGGAAAATAATGTAAAAGGATAGAACCTGTGATCACATCTGGAACTGCCTCATCCTCCTCAACTGCGGCCATGATGTAAGCATGTCCCTGCTGCGGTCTGTAGAAGCATGAAACTTCAGGACACATCTATGTGCCAGAATTCCTATGCGCTCAAATACTACTCAGAACATGCGCTAGGGAACTCAAACAAAGTAATTGGCACATCAAGACAGCAAAAGTATAGACAACAAAAGAAGATTTTTATTTTCATATAAAAGTCTATTACATGTCTAAAAGGCTTTACATAGGAGAATTTCTACAAGAAGAAAGATCCTAAGACTATAGCCAGGCGCAGCAAACTGCCATGCGCCTCCCACCAGGCGCATCATCAGGCAGGCGTATTACTTCAGCGTCTCAGTCAGGCGTGTCACTTCAGCATCTCAGTTAGGCGCATTACTTTAGCGTCTCAGTCAGGCACATCTCTTCAGCGTCTTAGTTATGCGCATCATGAAGTCTCAGCATATGCGCTCTGCTTCGACCCGATCAAGTGCTTCGACTAATGAAGCATTTATTGAGAAGAACAAGGGTGGGCGTTCAACCCCACCCTGGCTGGAGGAAGAGCTCTCCAAAGCCCAAGGAAGAAGAGAGCACCGCAATCGATCCGCGTCTAAAGGAGCAGCTTTCAACACAACCAGAATGGACAACACCCACTCTGGCCGAAGAAAGAGCCTCCAAAGCCGGGAGCACCACAATTCTGATCTGCGGCTCTTCCAGCATAACGAAGACAGGACTCGAGCATCCCGATCTTTGGATACAACAAGCACCTTCAGCCTGCCTCAGAAGCCCTCGACTCTGACTTTTGGATGTAACAGTCACCTTCAAGTGCATGAACGAAGACTAGTCGTCGCATCTTCACCCTCGAAAGCATCTCGTCAACAGAATGTGCTCGAGTAAACAAGTCCATTCGGGAAGACGTGAGAGAACGAGAAGCAAACTCTCTCCTTGCCACTATTTATAGTCCGGGCAAATCAAACCCATGCGCTAAGTGGCGGGCTCTCCGAATCCTGTGCAATGAATTTGCATTTATGGTGATGAACCGGACGCTTCGAATTCGGCCAAGTCAAAACGGCTATTTAAAGCACTTAAAGAACACAAAAGTCGGGCCAATAAAGGCATGTCATGCAAACGGATGTGCCAGTCGGACATAGCGCATTGTACAGACGCGCCCGTCAGTTCTAAGCGCCCCGTATGGATGCGTCCAATAAAGCACAGATCCATGCGTCCTAAATCAAACATGGACCCATGTGCCCATTTTGGCTCGTCACCCATCAAGCAATTAATGCTCAAGTGACAGAGTTGGCAGCATGTCCCCCGAGGACTGGACAGTTAGCAGCTTTTTTAGAAGATGAAGCGTCGCTGACATCAACATCATCATTACTTTCGTCCGACGGTTACGACCCACGTGGCCAACCAACCACTCGAATACGCCTCAGCAGCCATGCGCCTGAAGTCGCATATGCCTCAAAAGCCGTACGCCCAGACTGGTTCGTGACTCCTGAGGGTTGTGAGACAAAGTCTTCTCATGCGCCCAATCCCAGGCGCATCTTATCAGATTACTCTCCACCTAATCCGAGATCTTTGAGCAACGGGCATGCGCCACGTGTCCTTTAACTCAATTCAACCTATAAAGGGGTGCTAATCACCCAAGATCTCAGCAACTGAAAGATCCTCTCCCCTACTACGTGTCAGCCCACAAATACAGCATGAAGGATTCAACCCACAAATGATGGTGTATCATCCATGCGCCTTCCGCAGCTTCAACCATATGGCGTACCCACATACAGGCGCATCCTACATATGCGTGCATGAGCAGCCAGCCTGTATGCTATAAATAGAGGAATCATTTCCTTCTTCCTGGCACACACAGAGACACACCTACGGACAGAGACCGACATACACAGTGAGAGAGGCAGATACAGATACTCAACATCTTATTCCCCTCCGCAAGCTCCAACACCCAGAGCAACTCAGCCCTTCAGAGAACCGAAAACCGTCGTCAGATCGTCAACAGAGTCAACGTATTACCACTCGCTCCATCGACACAGGGACCCAAATAAACAAAAGTGTTCTCCTGGGACTACATCTAAGTCCTACATTGCAACATTGTTCTATTTATAATTGAAATTGCAATAAAAAGATTTTAATGGCAAATAAGCTGGCGACTCTGCCGGGGACCTCTTTTTCCTCCACCGAGAAAGTTGTGTCGTAATCCAACAAAGTGAAGGTGGGCTCCTCCCACAAGATGCTGGTCGTACGCCTCAATCAACAAACCTATGAGGAGTTCATCTCTGAAGGCAGCGTAAGTCCTTCGAAGGGGCTGCCAAAGCCGAAGAAGACTCGCCAAGTCTGGGTGCACAAGGTTGAGGCCCCTGGCATCACCACTAAAGAGGATGTGCCGATACAGTCCTCCCTTCTCCCTGACGTCCTCAGCAGCCAGGATGCGTCCACTGGTACAGCATATCCCTCTGGAAAGTGTGGTGCTGACCACATTCCCCAGCCATCTCCTTCTCAGACAAGGAAGATGCATCGACGGAGCAAGGGCGCATCTAACGTCCTGTACAGTAACTCTGATGTGCCACAAAAGGCTTCTATCTTTGACAGACTCACTCGCTATCGTGGCGAAGAGAATTTGGACTCTGAGTACTATGCACCCCAGCGGGCTGGTACAAAGAAGTCCAAGGCAGCACGGGCCATGCGCCTCAAACGTGCTATGCCAGCAGCAAACCAGAAGTATGTGCTCACAATCATGAGCGCTGCTGATGGTAAGTTGTATAAGGTCGACTCGGGTGCTTCTGTGCCAGAAATGAGCCGACCTTCAAAGTCCTTGCATCACTTGGTCTTGAACCCCAGCAAGGCAAACTCTGTGGTCTTAGATTACTGTATTTTACAGCTTATGTATACATAAAAGGCCCCTGCACTTCGTATGTATACAGCTGGCATGTTTACGTACTTGGTCCTACGTATTTGGGACTGGGACGTTATATATTTTTGTGGTGGCCTATGCAGGTCAAGATAAATTGTTTGGTTACTTTACCATACCAAGCAAGCCTGCGTATTGGATTAGTGTCTAGGATCTCATCCACTACTGATCTGAGTACATCTTCTGCATTGGTTCATGGGGTGTAGCATTCACTTGACCACCCCGGCGCTTGGCCTTGCCATGCGCCTGATGGGGGTGTGAAGGTGGCACTCTCACTTGACCACCCCGGCGCTTAGCCTTGCCATGAGCATAAAGGTGGCACTCTCCTCCAATGATTTGCGTAATGTGATCAGTCACAAGCGTCGATCAGGAGAGTCGACTGACAAGCACAATACGCCCCTCACAGGGCACACCTGTGATATAGTCACCATCAACTGTTGTTGTAAAACAGCAGTCCCACCACCAAGGCAGTCGATGTTCCAGCAGATGCAATCATAAACACCCCTCCAACGTCGCCTCGGGAAGAAGGTGTCAATTGAAGAGGAGCCAGAACTAAAGGTTGCTTTTTGCAGCGTAATCTCTAACTCCTCGTCAATCCGAAAGGTGACTGGCAACTACTCGGTCTCGTCCTCATCCAAGAGCCAGCCGAGGAAAACCAAGACAACTGTCCCGTCCTCTGGAGTGTTTGAAGGCACTCGGAGGAGAAAGAAGATCTTGGAGGAAGCTGGGGGTAGTCAAGCCCTTGTTGATCCTCCTTCTAAAGGTGAAGACGTCCTCCAGAGCATAGCTGGGGGCAGCCAAATCCTTGCTGATCGTCCTCCTGAAGGCGAAGACGAAGACGTCCTCCAGAGCACAACTGGGGGTAGCCAAGTCCTTGCCAATCTTCATCCCCAAGACGAAGATATTCCCCAGAACATAGCTGGGGGTAGTCAAGATGAAGCTCCTGGAGAAGCGACTCCTCTACAAGAGAGCGAGGCCGAAAGCGAGGCTTCAACCAATCCCTCCACTTCCAGCCATGTCATGACAGTATACATGACTGAGGGTGATACAGAGTCAGATGCGTCGCCAGCAGACCTCGTCCAGCGATGGATACTTTGGAAGGAGGACTCAAAACCCTCTCTGCCTCCATACAAATACTAACTCAAGCAGTATTTGAGATACGATCATCTTTGTCCAGGGCACCTTCTACCGGTCCTGACCCAAGGGCCAATGGAGAATCAAGTGTACCCCTTCAACGGGTATCCTTGGATACAGATCGCCGCGAAGCACCACGGACGTCGAAGCTATCAAATGCTCAACTCCAGGCTGCACCACCTTCCCCGACTCCCAGCTCCACGGAAGACGTGGTTGAGATGATCAGGGACTTGCGTGAGCGCTTCGTGTCCAAGAACAGACATGAGGAGCGCCAAAAAATAGGGATTCCACAACCATACCCCCTCGAATGGAACAAAGTAGTTTATCTTCCCAAGTATAAACCACAAACATTGACACCATACGACGGGAAGGACTCTCCACGCCTTTATCTGATGTATTTCCAGTCTCAAACGGGACATCTCCCGAAGGAAGACACACTACTCACCAGCATATTTGTCGGGGCACTGAAAGGAGTGGCTTACGACTGGTATTGCAGTCTCTCTGACAACACCATATCTTCCTTCGATGGCTTGACGCGTCTCTTCCTCGATCGTTTCTACGACGGAGGGAAGGACATGACAATGGCGTCCCTCATAGAGATACGTCAGAAGGAGAAGGAAATAGTTCGAGCATTAATCGAACGCTTCTGACAAGCTTGCTTCAGACTGCCCCCGGGCATGCCAGAACATGCACTCCTCTCTTCCTGCAGCATGAACATGCTGCCTGCGATCAAACTCTGGCTCAAGTCCACTCCTCCTCCCGACTGGAGTTCATTGATCATCGAGGCCGAAGCAGCAGAAAAGAAGGCGTCCAATGCTCGTCTTCTGGGAGTCAGTTTTCCTGCCTTTGAGGACAAGGAAAAATGGCCTGCAGCCAACAACCCTGGACGAGAGACGAAGAAGAAGCAGGCGTTGACTATCAATGCCTCCAAAGGTGCATCAGCACCTACTCAGAAGCCTCCACTTGCACCACGGCCAAAGGAGGTTTATTCTTTCAACGATGAAGACACCTTGCAACTCTTCGAGATATTGAAGCAGGGAGACAAGATCAAGTTAGCGGACCCAAAGCGTCCTGATGAGGTTGGGAGAGTAGACAATTCGAGGTACTGTCACTACTATCGGTTTGTCAGACATCCAACTAAGGACTGTTACGTCCTCAAGAACTACATTCAGTGCATGATCAATGCGGATGTTATCTCCGTCGACTACGAGGAGAAAACGGTCTAGGCCAACCTGGTGTCACTCCAATTTGGTACCTTGCCGCCAACCACAATACAAGATGGCGTCGTCCCCATCCCAAAGGCGACAATGGAGGTGGTTAACCTACCACATACTCGCGACAACGTGAGCGGACTCATCCCACTAACCATATCTTGGGGAGAGGTCTTATGTGTTCACCCTGACCTCGTCTCCGAAGTCACTCAACCGGGGGTACGCTCTACCTCTAAAACCAAGGGTAGGAAGATCAAGTCTTGCCGCATGGTCTCTTCCTCTGCGGAAGTGGCACTTCCTGTACAGACGCGTTCGCATCAGAACTGATGAAGCTGCCGTTGAGGTGGTGCCTCCCTGCACCGTCCCTGCTACCCAGGAAGAGGGCCCATCCAGGCCTCCAGCAGCCAATAAACAGAAGCATGTAGAGGCCCATTTTGATAAGCTTTTGTGAATGGAGAATGCTTCGGGGCTAGCCAAGCCCCACAACTTCGACATACTGGCACAACTTGCCAGTACTCCTGTTCGCCTATCTCTGTTTGAGCTTCTTCGCCTTTCCAAGGACACTCATGAAGATCTCTGTGAAGCCTTGAAGGATGCAGAATCCTTTATCAGTCAGGTCAAGCAGCCTGAGGATACCCCGACCACATGTGCGTACTGCCATTGTACGGATGAAGTTATCCCCAACATAACCTTCACCCAACAAGACATGCTGTTCAAGCAAAACCGACATAACAGGCCACTGTATTATACAGGTATGTCGGTTCCGTCAAGGTAAAGCGGATTCAGATCGATCCAGGGTCCTCCCTCATCATCATCCCGAAGTTGCTGCTCTCAACACTGGGGATCCCAATGTACTGTCTGGCGCCTTCCAACACTACAATCAGCGGTTTCAATGGTAGCAAAAGTAAACCGCTAGGTAAAAAATGGCTAAAATGTCATATTGGTAACCTTCGAACCGAGGTGACTTGCTAGGTCATGGACGCTGACGTCAACTACAACCTCCTACTGGATCGTTCGTGGTTGCATGAGTACATGGTGGTGCCATCTACACTCCACCAATGTATGAAGTACGTGTCCACCAACGACATCATCCAGACAGAGTTCACGGACATTGACCCTTCCAAGGGGGTTGAAGCCTACTTCACTGATTCTACCCTGTACAAGTCGCCCGACGAAGGGGAAGCCAATGATGCTGACGATGAAGCAGAAACGGCAGCAGAGTCGGACATGGAGCCAGAGATGATTCCCGACGCTCCTTTGAAAATTCGACTCAAAGGGAAACTGCCTCAGATGCTGCCTCCCATGACCATCAAGCTACCAGGAAAAGCACCAACTTCTCTAGGTAGAACACCTACTGAAGCTCCCTTGAAGATACGGCTCAAGGAAAAGCCGCCTCAAAAGTCGGCTTCCCTTGTGGCAAAACTACAGGGGAAGGCACCAATCACTGAAGGCGCAGTTGAGGCACCTCTGAACGTGCGTCTTAAAGGCAAGCCTCCGCAATCATCCGTCTCATCCAAGCTGCCAGAGAAGGCCCACATAGCCCTCCCGGACCCCAAGGTCAAAGCTGTGGTGGACTCTCCCGAACCAACCCCAGTACTCACAGATGAAGAGCTAGGGGAGTACATATCAACTGATGTAGATGCACCCTCTCTGGATAATATAATCCCACGGGACAAAATCTCGTGTTTCATCAATAATAGAGTGTCTTTTAATTATTCTAGTCTTCCATATTGGAATGCCATGTATACATTAGATAACGCTCTACGGTCGTTGCAAACACAAATAACGACCGTCAATCATGTAAATCGAGTAGTCCCGTCCCAAGGGGTCTGTTTCGTAGTCCCACCGCAGAATCGAGACGAAGAATCCATAATCTTCGGCAAAGTTGAGCGTCATCAAGACCTCTCGCCACTCGAGCAAGAACCAGATACCGGCAGAATACAAGTCTATCGGTACACGGACAAGACAAAGTACCTAATCCAAAAGATGGGTTACGATCTAAAAAGCAACAAAGGCCTGAACTACGGCAAGTGTCGACGTCTTCCTCTCCGGCTCCCAACACCTAAAGGAAAGCCGCAGGACTGCTATCATCGAACTCGACGGGCGGTGGGCTATGTCACGCCATCGGCAACTCCAGAGAGTTCGGAGGTAGAAGAAGTAGAACATTTTCATTCGTCTGAAGCATTAACTTGGGATTCCGATACCAGTATCGGCTCAATCTTCAAGAAGGTACTATCAGTCAACATGGCATCCATACAATCTCAAGAAGATGAAGGCGAAGACCAAATGCCAGAATTCTTTGAGGAAGAACCTTGGGCTCAATGCCTAGGAGCGCAGTGGAAGTCTCATTTTGAATTACACGAACCCCTACCGAAGACGAAGTCGAGCAGATCGACCTTGGGGATGGATCTTCTTCAAAACCCATCTTCATCTGCAAGAGTCTAAAAGAACCTGACCTGGAATCTTTAATCCAACTGGCAAAAGAATATATCGACGTCTTCGCCTGGAGCTACGAAGATATGCTAGGACTTGATCCCCCAGATCGCGATGCATAGGCTTAACATCTTACCTGATGCTAAGCCTATAAAGAAACGATAGTGACATTTTCGTCCTGACATTATGAACGCTATCGATCAAGAAGTAGATAAACTCCTGACCAACGAGTTTATCCGTGAAGAATAACACCCGAATTGGGTGACCAACGTCGTCCCTGTCACCAAAAAGAATGGGAAGATACGGGTCTGCATCGACTTCAGAGATCACAATGATGCTTGCCCGAAAGATGAATTCCCACTTCCGATCACCGACGTAATGATCGATAATACATGTGGCTTCAAGTGCATGTCTTTCATGGATGGGTACTCGGGCTACAATCAGATCAAAATGTTCCCCGATGATGCAAAACACACGTCATTCAGGACACCAAAAGGGGTTTTCTGCTACACAGTGATGTCCTTTGGCTTGAAGAATGCTGGTGCTACATACCAACGAGCTATGAGTACCATCTTCCATCAACATCTACGCAAAATGATAGAATTCTATGTTGATGACATTGCAGTCAAGAGCCGTCTTAGAGGTGATCACCTACAAGACCTAAAGACAGTCTTCAATCTCATGCGAGCGCATCAACTCAAGATAAACCCCGCTAAATCTTTCCTCGGGGTTTCTAGCAGAAAGCTCTTGGGCTTCATCATCATGGCAAAAGGCATTCATGTCGACCCCGAGAAGACCAAGGCCATCCTTGACATGGATCCTCCGAAGAACCTCCGAGAACTTCGAGGCCTGGAAAGGCATCTTGTATACATCCGAAGTTCTATAGCGAACCTTTTCGGAAAATGCCAACCCTTCACCCAGCTTATGAAGAAGGGAGTCTTGTCACTCCCCGTTCCTCGAATGCGTATTTTAATACGTATATTGCTTGGATGTATTTATTTAATATTTATCATGTATTATCCTGTATTTAAATTCCTTTAATTCTATGTTAATTAATTTCCTACAATTAATTTCCTGCAATTTTATTTCTGTATTTTCTTCCTGCTTTATTTTCTGCTTTTAGTCTTGCTTATGTGGTTCGGCTTAGGTTGGGTTTCTCGGGTTCATAGTAGATAAACCCGACCCATTAAGAACTCCCACCTACCACCCCCTTTTCTATTTAAGCCACCATCTCCTTCTCTCTCCTCATAACTCTTCTTCTTCACCATTTACTTCTTTTTCTTCCTCATCACTCCTCCATCTACCAGCAGTAGCAGTAGGCAAGTACAATCTTGCTTCTCCTTCACCCATTTTTATGGATCATTACTCTTCCTCTCATGATCCTGAGAGAGTTTAGTGCTTTGCATTTTTGATTTCTGTGGCTTGTTTTCTCTAGATCTAAGTTGTTACATTCTCGGCTGTTCATGGGTTTTGGTCCACCATACTGGCGTGTATTTCTGGCACTGGGACGAAGGCTCCATAGGACTTGGAGTTTGGGAGATGTTGTACGCTCATGTTCTTACGTGCTCGCGTAAACATTAGCCCTTCACGCACACGTTTTTACGTGCGTGCGTGTATTTTTAGTCACGTACACATTTCTACGTGCGTGCGTGTATTTTTAGTCACGCACACGTTCTTACGTGCGTGCGTGTATTTTAGTCATGCACATGTTCTTACGTGTCAGCATGTACTTTTAGTCACGCACACGTTCTTACGTGTCAGCGTGTATTTTTGGTCACGTACACGTTTTTACTTGCGTGCGTGTATTTTTAGTCACGCACACGTTTTTACGTACGTGCGTGTATTTTTAGTCACGCACACGTTTTTACGTGCATGCGTGTATTTTAGTCACGCACACGTTTTTACGTGCGTACGTGTATTTTAGTCACGCACACGTCCTTACGTGTTAGCATGAATTTTGAGTCACGCTCATGTCTTTGTGCTTGCGTGCGTGACTTATCACACTCACATTGTGCGTGCGTGAGTTACTTTTCACGCTCGCGTTATGAGTGCATAAGTTACACTTCACGCTCACGCTCGCCAGCATGGATCACTCTCCACGTTCACGCTTGCCAGCGTGAACCATTTTTCACGCTCACGCTGTTTATTACGCTCACTTCTACCTACTAAACTTGGCGTGACTTGTTAGCCTTAGCATAGACTTGCTGGCGTGACTTCTTGACCTGGGTGTTTCTATGGTTCTATAACTTATTCATTTAATGTTTGCATGATAATTCTCCTATTATATTCTTACGCCTTTTTTATGAACTCGATAATCTTAGCATGTTAATATTTTTGATACATATGGTTGTGTAGAACGTGCCCTGCATCTTGATTGGTTTATGGATACCTAGTAAGACTAGAACTTAACCTTGAGAGCTATAGACTCGACCCCATTTAATGATAATTGACTTTCATGCCTTGTCACCATTGACGACGTTGGTTATCTTGACTAAATTGATCATGCGCTCCTAGTTAGAACTAAGAGACTGGCTAGTCGTCTTATTGAAATAAATAAAAGAGACACGTTCATGTTATAAACTATTGAAATCGATTAGCCGATCCCGAATATTGACATACAGGCACATGCAGGCTTCAATCTATTTATTTATTTATTTACTTATTTATTTTACAAAAGCAGCATGTGTACTTTATGGTCAAGGCATGATTACTCCGTGGTTAGTTTGATTGTTGCATTACGCTATGTAAGACCTGCAACCTAACCGTATTGGTATCGTTGTAGAGTTGTGCATATCGTACCCCGTACGAAAGTACTCATTTGAATGACCATGATCCACGGCATAGAATTTCACTCAACGTAGGGACTATTAAGTTAAATAAAATAATGATTACATGGAGAGAATGGATTCCTGAGTTCTTACATGGCAGCCCTCTTGGGACTAGTAGTACCCGACAGGCCGGCTGGTTCCCACAGATACTGTAAATCTGCCACACGGGCAGGGAACAGTATCTGCTTATATTATTATTGTATAATGTATATTGATGATGGGCGTCCCGCTGGGACTCGTCTAATTCATACATGGCACAATTGATTGACTGGATAGACTAGCCTTGCTCGTACATAGTAAGAACTAAGGAATCTTTATTGCATAATTCCAGGATAACTTGGGACTCACAATAGCAAGCCGTAGGAGTTGATTGGCCGTTCAAGATGATTTGTGTGTGTACTGTACCTACTCTGTTGCCTAACTGGGATGATCAGGATGTCAGGACATGACGGGCCAACGTCTGTCCTTGTTTGGTTGGGAGGTTGGTCCGAAGTGTCGTGATGTTATGTGAATCCTAGTAGAAAGCAGAGATCTATTATTATATTCTCTTACTTACTGTTTAATCCTTCATATCGTCCTTCCTTGTGGTACTTGCTATTTGAGGTCTAACCTCTCTGGTTTTGCATGGCCAGATTTAGAGCCGATCCCCGAGGATCCAGCTTACTTCTACCTCCAAGATGGTCAATACTAGAGGAATGATCGCAGGAGGACTCGAGTGGGTTCCTTACTTCACCGCTCAGTTTGCTATTTACTTTATACTTAGCCGTTTGGCACCGACATGTTAGTCGGATTGTCTTGTACTTACTTTTACATAATTATAATTAAGTCAGACTGCAGCTGATAAAAATTGTGTATACTTGCTTCATCATCTGGCTATGTTTTGTAAAGCCAGATATCAAGAACATTTTGACTGAGCATTTGGGACGCCTTACTGCTTTATCTCATATGTTCTCTATTACTGTTTCTTGCTTGAATGATTGAGACAATAGATGTGAAGTGACCATAGTAAGACTTTCATGTAGTATGCACCCCCTCGTCTGGTTAGACAGCATTGATCGTATTATACGGTATTCATCTACCCGTAATACGTAGCTGGCTGAGTCATTCCCCCGCTCTCCAGTATTTTGGTTCTGGGGCATGACAAGGTTTTAGTGGTGGCCCATGCAGGTCTGATTTCAGACTTGTGGGGTGCTTTGATTTATAGGATGTCTCAATCACATGTGTTTCCCCTTGATCTCATGATTCGTTGTTCTCAACCCTTGCTTGACATTCCGGTATCCTTTGACTTCATTGATCCTTCATGTCCGGTTGTTTTATTGTTCTCTTGTCCCTTTTCTTAGGGGCACTTCGTTCGCATCGGTCAGAGCTGGACAGCAACAACAAGGGCAACATGGACAACCTGACCAGGTTGGTCAGCAACAAGGGCCAGTCTCACCTCAGAAGACTATCCAAGAAGAAGTGATAGTAGAACCAGCGGCTGAACCGTAGTATCCGGAAGTTCCGAACCCACCCATAGTTCCTCCTACCCCTGTGGAAGTGGACACACCAGCCCTTCTGGAGATCATGAGAGGAATGATGGCTACTCAGCAACATTAGATGTTGGCCCAGCAACGTATGCACACTCAGCTACAAGAGCAGAATGTGTTGCTCAACCAAGGATTGCAGACGGCTTTGGAAAGAGGAGTGAGGACTGACTCAGGAGCATCAGCCAGGTTTTACAAGTACAACCCCCGCCGTTTCGAGGGCACGGAGGATGCCATCTCAGCAGATGCATGGCTTAAGGATATTGAGGCTATTCTGACAGCAGCTAAGGTACCGGCAGAAGAACGTGTGGATCTAGTGAAGTTGTTACTTCAGGATCTCGCACGTGATTGGTGGGAATCAGAGGAGGTGGGCATCAGACGTCCTGTGGCTTGGGACGATTTCACAGCAAGATTCAAGACCAAGTACTATGGAGTTGTGGCACGGTTTGAGCTACAACAGAAGTTTATCAACCTCAGGCAGGCCGGCAAGACCGTAGATGCTTATGCAGCGGAGTTCTGCAGACTGAGTAGATTCGCCCCAGAGATGGTAGCAACAGAGAGCCAGAGGGCCATGAGGTTTCAGCAAGGGTTTCATCTCGAACTCTTGCAATTGATAGAGGGGCACAATTACCAAACTTTTGACGAAGTATTGACGACAACTCGAAGGCATGAGATCACCATTCAGAGGCTTGCGACAAGGACTGGGAGTTAGAAGAGATCCCACAGTCAGATTGAAGAAGGAGGGGGAGCAGCGCCCCGAACAACAGCACCATCCACTGGCATTCGTATCCACGATATGGCGAGAGGACCAGCACCACCCAGGCAGCAGCAACAGCAATAGAGGAAGAACCAGCAACCCCCGGCGGGCTGCACTTATTGTGGGAAGATGGGGCACACTAGAGATGTGTGTCGGACATTGAATGGACTGTGTCTGATATGTGGAAATCTAGACCATCGGGTTACCACATGTTCCATAAATTCGAGGTCAGAAGGACTAGGGCAGCAGTTTCCTACTCTGCCAGCACCAGGGACAGGCCAGTATTGAGGACCAGCGGTGGCAGTAAGGCCGTTGGCACAGCGTCCGTTAGTACCGCAGGCTCAGATGTTTCGGCAGCAGGGGCCGTCGATGCAGCAACACCAACATAGACCACCCCAGCATCATCAAGGAAGGGACCAGCAGCAGCACCAGGCTAGGCCGCAGCACGGAAACCAGCAAGGAGGTCGAGGGCAAGCATTTACTCTGTCCTTGGAGGAGACATTGGCATCGGAAGATGTTGTGGCAGGTAACATTCTCGTCGCCTCATATCCCACAGTAGCATTGTTTGATTCGGGAGCATCCCATTCATTTATATCTACACGATTTGCGATACGACTAGGAATGGAGTTCGAGACATTGCCAGGGAGGTTGAATATACTCACTGGTAATGGGCTCGTAGGAGTTAGTAGAGTTATTTTAGCATGTAGCGTTGTAGTTTGCGGGCATTCCTTACCCGCCCGGTTGATAGAATTTCCTGTTGGAAATTTTGACGTTATCTTAGGCATGGACCGGCTGAAAGACAGTCATGTGACAATAGATTGTCGTAGAGGGAGTGTGTCTTTTGATATTCCAGGCATGAAGAGGTTCACCTTAGTCAGATCAGAGGCAACTCAATAAGAGCAGGGAGTAGTAACGGCAATGGAAGAAGTTCAGATTCCGAAGGTAGTTGAAGAATTTCTGGACGTATTTCCTGAAGAACTTCCAGGTCTACTACCAGTTAGAGATATTGAGTTCAGTATAGAATTGGCACCAGGAACTAAATCCATATCAGATCGGGTCTACAGAATGGCGGATTCAGAGCAGGCCAAGGTATATCAGCACATAGAGGAACTGAAGGAGAAGAAGTTCATCCAAGCTAGCGTATCACCATGGGCAGCACCAGTGGTACTTGTGGGAAAGAAGGATGGGTCATCCAGATTGTGCATTGACTATAGGAAGCTTAACGCGGCAACAACGAAGAACAAGTACCCATTACCCAGGATCGACGACTTGTTTGATCAGTTGAGCAAAGCTAGAGTTTTCTCCAAGATAGATCTTCGTTCAGGGTACCATCAGGTGAGGGTTCAAAAGGAAGATATTCCCAAGACAGCATTCAGGTCGAAGTATGGGCATTATGAATTCTTAGTAATGTCGTTTGGTTTGACCAATGCTCCAGCAATATTCATGGATTTGATGAACCGCATCTTTATGCCATATTTAGACCAGTTTGTCGTTGTGTTTCTTGACGACATTCTCATATACTCTGCTAGTGAAGAGGAGCATGAAGACTACCTCAGGAAAGTGTTGCAGGTTCTGAGAGAGAACCAATTGTATGCCAAGCTCAGCAAGTATGAATTTTGGTCGGATCATATTTTATTTTTGTGTCACATCATATCAGGAGCTGGAGTAGCAGTAGATCCCAAGAAGATAGAAGCAGTAGAGAGTTGGCCAGTACCCAAGACCGTAGCAGATGTGCGAAGTTTCTTGGGATTGGCAAGATATTACAGAAGATTTATGTCAGACTTTGCAAGGCTTTCAGCACCCATGACCCGCTTAACCTGGAAGGATGTACCATTTGTTTGGTCGGCAAAATGTCAGGCATCATTTGAGACTTTGAAGCAGAAGTTGATATCAGCACCTATTCTTACATTGCAAGTTGGACCTGGAGGTTTTACAGTATATTGTGATACGTCAGGTAAAGGACTTGGATGCGTCCTTATGCAACATGGGAAGGTGATAGCATATGCATCTAGGCAGCTTCGGGACCACGAGAAGAATTACCTAACTCATGATTTGGAGTTGGCGGCAGTAGTATTTGCTCTGAAGCTATGGAGGCATTACTTATATGGTGACCGAGGGGACATGTACACAGACCATAAAAGTCTGAAGTACATCTTTACTCAGAAGGAACTAAATATGAGGCAGAGAAGATGGCTGGAGTTGATCAAGGATTATGACGTGGAGCTTCAGTATCATCCAGGCAAGGCTAATGTAGTGGCAGACGCTCTTAGCAGGAGAGGCGGCGCATTTATGTTGACAACACAGAGGCATATCTTAGAAGACCTTCAGGAGATGGGCATCGAAGTTATACTTCCTAGTGATATAGGAGTTCTAACAAGTCTGCAAGTTCAATCCGACTTGGTAGGCAGAATCAAGGCAGCTCAGGCACAAGACCCAAGGATTCAGAAGCTTAGGGCAGAATGTGAGTCAGGACTCAGAAAGGAGATGAGAATTCATGAAGATGGTACACTTAGGTTTGGATCACGTCTATGTGTGCCTAGTGGAGATATCAGACATGAGGTTATGGCAGAAGCTCACAGTTCTCAGTATTCTATTCACCCTGGAGGGACCAAGATGTACCAGGATATCAAGCAGCATTTTTGGTGGAACGGGATGAAGAGGGAGATAGCTAGGTTTGTTTCTCGTTGCTTGGTATGTCAGCAAGTGAAGGCAGAACAGCAGAGGCCAGCTGGGTTACTGCAACCGCTTCCTATCCCAGAATAGAAATGGGAGCATATTACAATGGACTTTGTGACCGGTTTACCGAGATCACCAAGTGGTAAGGACGCTATTTGGGTGATAGTGGACTGACTTACAAAGGTAGCACACTTTCTTCCTTTCAGAGTAGGACAATCTACAGAAAAGTTGGCAGAGTTATATATGCAACGGATAGTCAGGCAGCATGGAGTCCCTGTCAGTATTGTTTCGGATCGAGATACCCGCTTTATATCACATTTTTGGAAGAGCTTACATCATAGTCTGGGTACCAAGTTAAGGTTTAGCATGGCTTACTACCCGCAGACGGATGGGCAATCAGAAAGGACGATTCAGACTTTAGAAGACATGTTGCGAGCTTGCACTCTAGATTTTGGAGGGTCTTGGGAAAGTCACCTGCACTTAGTCGAGTTCTCGTACAACAATAGTTATCAAGCCAGTATCCAGATGGCGCCATTCGAAGCACTATATGGTAAGAAGTGCAGGTCACCGCTTGCATGGGATGATATCGGGGAGAGGAAGATGTTAGGCCCAGAAATAATTATTCAAACGGTTGAAGTGGTTAAGGAAATTAGAGAGTGACTTCGTGTTGCGCAGGATCGGCATCGTCATTGGGCGGACCAGCATCGTAGGCCGTTAGAGTTCTCTGTTGGGGACCACGTATTCTTGCGGATCTTACCTATTCGTGGGGTCATTAGATTTGGCGTTCGCGGGAAATTGAGTGCGCGGTACGTAGGCCCATTCGTTATCCTTGATCGGATAGACGATGTTGCTTATCGTTTATCCCTCCCACCTTCGTTACGAGAGGTGCATGACGTGTTTCATGTATCTCAATTACGTAGGTATGTATCGGACCCAAGCCATATCCTCGATCATTCTGAGCTGGTTGTTGGTACCAACCTGTCTTACGAGGAACAGCATGTGTCCATTTTGGACCGAAGAGAGAAGATACTTAAGAACGAACAATTAGTCTTGTCTGTGTTGCTCGGGGTCATCACTCCTTGGAAGAGTCAACGTGGGAACGTGAGGATGATATCCGATCACGGTATCCACACATGTTTGACTCACAAGGTATATCTCTTTCTGTATACCTTGATTGTCCTGATTCTTCATGCTTATCAGTTTATGGGTAGAGCTACTTGATATCGTAGATTTCTAAATTTACATATATAGTACTTGCTTTTGATATGGTAAAATGATTGTTTGCTCGCTAGAATTGCTTGTATTAGTTTAGCCCCGATGTTTCTATCCTGCTTGGATTTGAAATTCCGAGGACGGAAGTTTTCTAAGGTGGGTAGAGATGTCACTCCCCGTTCCTTGAATGCGTATTTTAATATGTATATTTCTTGGATGTATTTATTTAATATTTATCATGTATTATCCGGTATTTAAATTCCTTTAACTCCATGTTAATTAATTTCCTGTAATTAATTTCCTGCAATTTTATTTCTGCATTTTCTTCCTGCTTTATTTTCTGTTTTTAGTCTTGCTTATGTGGTTCGGCTTAGGTTGGGTTTCTCGGGTTCATTGTAGATAAACCCAACCCATTAAGAACTCCCACCTACCACCCCCTTTTCTATTTAAGTCACCATCTCCTTCTCTCTCCTCATAACTCTTCTTTTTCACCATTTACTTCTTCTTCTTCCTCATCACTCCTCCACCTACCAGCAGTAGCAGTAGGCAAGTGCAATCTTGCTTCTCCTTCACCCATTTTTATGGATCATTACTCTTCCTCTCATGATCCTGAGAGAGTTTAGTGCTTTGCATTTTTGATTTCTGTGACTTGTTTTCTCTAGATCTAAGTTGTTACATTCTCGGCTGTTCATGGATTTTGGTCCACCATACTGGCGTGTATTTTTGGCACTGGGACGAAGGCTCCATAGGACTTGGAGTTTGGGAGATGTTGTACGCTCACGTTCTTACGTGCTCGCGTAAACATCAGCCCTTCACGCACACGTTTTTACGTGCGTGCGTGTATTTTTAGTCACGCACACGTTCTTACGTGCGTGCGTGTATTTTAGTCACGCACACGTTCTTACGTGTCAGTGTGTACTTTTAGTCACGCACACGTTCTTACGTGTCAGCGTGTATTTTTAGTCACGCACACGTTTTTACGTGCGTGCGTGTATTTTTAGTCACGCGTACGTTTTTACGTGCGTGCGTGTATTTTTAGTCACGCACACGTTTTTACGTGCGTGCGTATATTTTAGTCACGCACCCGTTTTTACGTACGTGCGTGTATTTTAGTCACGCACACGTCCTTACGTGTTAGTGTGAATTTTGAGTCACGCTCATGTCTTTGTGCTTGCGTGCGTGACTTTTCACACTCACATTGTGCGTGCGTGAGTTACTTTTCACGCTTACGTTATGAGTGCATGAGTTACTCTTCACGCTCACGCTCGCCAGCATGGATCACTCTCCACGTTCACGGTTGCCAGCGTAAACCATTTTTTACGCTCACGCTGTTTATTACGCTCACTTCTACCTACTAAACTTGGCGTGACTTGTTAGCCTTAGCATAGACTTGTTGGCGTGACTTCTTGACCTGGGTGTTTCTATTGTTCTATAACTTATTCATTTAATGTTTGCATGATAATTCTCCTATTATATTCTTATGCCTTTTTATGAACTCGATAATCTTAGCATGTTAATATTTTTGATACATATGGTTGTGTAGAACGTGCCCTGCATCTTGATTGGTTTATGGATACCTAGTAAGACTGGAACTTAACCTTGAGAGCTATAGACTCGACCCCATTTAATGCTAATTGACTTTCATGCCTTGTCACCATTGATGACGATGGTTATCTTGACTAATTTAATCATGCGTTCCTAGTTGGAACTAAGAGACTGGCTAGTCGTCTTATTGAAATAAATGAATGAGACACGTTCATGTTATGAACTATTGAAATCGATTAGCCGATCCCGAATATTGACATACAGGCACATGCAGGCTTCAATCTATTTATTTATTTATTACTTATTTATTTTACAAAAGCAGCATGTGTACTTTATGGTCAAGGCATGATTACTCCGTGGTTAGTTTGATTGTTACATTACGCTATGTAAGACCTGCAACCTAACCGCACTGGTATCGTTGTAGAGTTGTGCATATCTTACCCCGTACGAAAGTACTCATTTGAATGACCACGATCCACGGCATAGGATTTCACTCAATATAGGGACTATTAAGTTAAATAAAATAATGATTGCATGGAGAGAATGGATTTCCGAGTTCTTACATGGCAGCCCTCTTGGGACTAGTAGTACCCGACAGGCCGGCTGGTTCCAACAGATACTTTAAATCTGCCACACGGGCAGGGAACAATATCTGCTTATATTATTATTGTATAATGTATATTAATGACGGGCGTCCCGCTGGGACTCGTCTAATTCATGCATGGCGCAATTGATTGACTGGATAGACTAGCCTTGCTCGCACATAGTAAGAATTGGGGAATCTTTATTGCATAATTCCAGGATAACTTGGGACTCACAATAGCAAGCCGTAGGAGTTGATTGGCCGTTCAAGATGATTTGTGTGTGTACTGTACCTACTCTGTTGCCTAACTGGGATGATCAGGATGTCAGGACATGACGGGCCAACGTCTGTCCTTGTTTGGTTGGGAGGTTGGTTCGAAGTGTCGTAATGTTATGTAAATCCTAGTGGAAAGCAGAGATCTATTATTATATTCTCTTACTTACTGGTTTAATCCTTCATATCGTCCTTCCTTGTGGTACTTGCTATTAGAGGTCTAAACCTCTCTGGTTTTGCATGGCCAGATTTAGAGCCGGTCCACGAGGATCCAGCTTACTTCTACCTCCAAGATGGTTAATACTAGAGGAATGATCGCAGGAGGACTCGAGTGGGTTCCTTACTCCACCGCTCGTTTTGCTATTTACTTTATACTTAGCCGTTTGGCACCGACATGTTAGTCGGATTGTCTTGTACTTACTTTTACATAATTGTAATTAAGTCAGACTGCAGATGATAAAAATTGTGTATACTTGCTTCATCATCTGGCTATATTTTGTAAAGCCAGATATCAAGAACATTTTGACTGAGCGTTTGGGACGTCTTACTGCTTTATCTCATATGTTCTCTATTACTGTTTTTTGCTTGAATGATTGAGACAATAGATGTAAAGTGACCATAGTAAGACTTTTATGTAGTATGCACCCCCTCGTCTGGTTAGACAACATTGATCGTATTATACGGTATTTATCTACCCGTAATACGTAGCTGGCTGAGTCATTCCCCCGCTCTCCAGTATTCTGGTTCTGGGGCGTGACAAGTCACCTACGTCTGGACAAAAGAATGCCACAAAGCTTTCGATGATATCAAGGCTTACTTGACGAGCCCGCCAGTCCTGGTGGCACCGTCGCAGCAAACCATTTCTCCTCTATGTCCGTGCCATGGATCATTCCCTCGGCTCTCTGCTGGCTCAGAACATCGATGCAGGCTACGAGCAAGCTATATACTACCTTAGTAGGACACTGATCGGGGTCGAACACCGGTACAACCCCGTTGAAAAGGAGTGTTTGGCTTTGGTATTCGCCATCCCGAAGACTCGCCATTATGTTTCGGGCCAGACAATTCATGTCATCTCCCGAGTCAATCCGCTCAGGGTTCTCATGGCAAAGCCAGGATCATTGAACTCCCGGTTAGCTACATGGGCGATCCTGTTGACGCCGTACAACACGGTGTTCATTCCATAAAAAGCCGTCAAGGGTCAAGCTCTGGCCGACTTTTTAGCTGTACACCCCATCCCAGAGTCCTCCAGACTCTATAAAGATATCCCGGATGAGGTCCAAGAATCAAACGTCACCGAATAAAGCTCCGTCTGGCGAATATTTTTCGATGGCGCTTCAAGAACAGGCCCCAAAGGCCAAATCATCGTCGCAGTGGGGGTAGTCTTAGTCTCCCCCGATCAGCTGGTCATCTAGCGTGCTTACTCCCTTTCGAAGCCGTGCTCTAACAATCTTGCCGAGTACAACGCTCTCATCATGGGACTCCAGCTGGCGCAACAGCTGGAGGTGGATCATCTAGAAGCCTACGGTGACTCAAAACTCGTCGTTAACCAGATCAGAGGGCAATACGAAGTTCGCCATGAAGATCTAGTTCCTTACCATGAAGTTACATTAAACATTATTTTAACCTTCACCAAGTTTTTCATAGAACACGTACCTCGGTTTCAAAACTTGGAGGCTGACGCTCCGGCTGGCCTCGCAGCCTCATTGGCAGCACCCCTCGAGACTCAACACTACGTCACGGTAGTTGGTCGAGACTTGGTCTGTCCTAAAAATAACCTATGCTGACAAATGGCCCATGCCATCTCAACAAGTGCTGGTGTTAATGTCCGAGACTGGAGGTTCTCGTTCATCGACTTCGCTGTCTACGGAATTCTTCCAGAAGACCCAAAAGAAGCCGTCTCAGTCAGGAGGCGTTCCCTTCGATTCTATTACGATACAGCTACTAAAATGCTGTACCGACGCTCCTACAATGGACTTCTCCTTCGATGCCTGTCCAACGAAGAAGCAGCCGAAGCCCTTCGAGAAGCTCATGACGGAACTTGCGGGGCTCATCAACCTGGGCCTAAGTTGCAGGATCGACTACGACGCATGGGTTACAACTGGCCAACCATGGCAGTCGACGTCGTCGACTATGCCAAAAAGTGCCATGCGTGCCAGCTCCACGCCGACTTTATCCATACACCGTCGGAACCACTACATCCTGTGGTCGCCTCCTGGCCCTTCGAAGCTTGGGGCATGGACATTATAGGACCGATCACCCCTCCATCATCAAGGGAACACCGCTTCATCCTAGCTATCACTGACTACTTCTCCAAATGGGCAGAAGCAGTTCCACTGGCGGAAGTGAAGAGCTTTAGGGTAATCAGCTTCATCAAGCACCATGTCATCTACCGTTTCGGGGTACCTCGGAGGATTATCCATAACAACGGTCCACAGTTCATCAGCCATGTTTTCAGCAGATTCTGTGACAAGAATCATATTCAAAACGTGGCATCAACCGCCTACAATCTGGCAGCAAATGGATTGGCCGAGGCATTTAACAAGACTATCGTCAAGCTACTCAAAAAGGTTGTATCATCTAACAAACGCGACTGGGAAAAAAATCTCGACAAATGTCTTTGGGCCTACCGCACAACGGTACGGACCCCGACGGGCATCACCCTATTCTCCTTAGTCTACGGGAGCGAAGCGGTACTGTCTCTCGAGATTCAGATGCCCTCACTCTGTGTGGCGCTTACAAACCAATTAACAGAAGAAGACAACCAACGTCGCCGTCTGCAAAAATTAGAGGCACTTGATAAAAAACGTCTTCTAGCTCAACAGCACATCAAACTCTATCAAGCCCATATATCATAGGATTTCAACAAGAAGGTCAAGCAGAGGACTTTCCAAGTAGGCAACCTGGTTCTAGCAGTCAGGGGGCCGATGGTGTTTACTCACAAAACACCAGGAAATTTTGAGCCGAAATGGGAGGGACCTTTCATCATAGAGACGGTATACTCAAACGATGCTTACCGCCTCGCCCGATCAAACGGGGACTTGTTCATGATGCCCATCAACGACAAGTTCCTAAAGAAGTACTATACTTGACATCTTTCAGATATGTACTTCCACCTCTACCTAGCAAGGGAGTCAGTGGACCTGATCATCATAGCTCACATACACCTCCCTTTCACAAAAATCCTATACTTTCGGAACCCAGTTGTTCCATTGCATTCTATCTCCAGTAGAAGGACAACCATGTCCACATTATCTATGAGTTGCTCCTCTACGCCCTACAAAGCGGAATCTTGTGCTCCGTAAGACTACGCTACCCATCATGTTTACCACGTCCACATTACCTCTGAGTAAACATCCCGTACAGACAACCCCTGTGTTGTCGTACATCGATCGCAGAACTTCCATGTCCATATTACCTCTAAGTAGTTTCACGTATCTCCCCAGAGTTATTCCTACCACGTCCATAACAACTCTGAGTAAGAAGATTCCATCATTTGAACCCCATATTTGCCACGTCTACATTACCTCTGAGCAAACATGTCGGTTCTCTCAAACTTATTATCTGCACCTAACGACCAAGGTGCGCAGAAGATAATAGGTCCACACAAATCACAGGTTCATGACAACAAAAGATGAACACACCACAAAATTCTTTATTTTTCATCTAAAAAGTAAAGGATTACATCCCCAGCATATAACAAAAAAAGAGAAGACTACAAATCCCTAGGCATCATTGGGATTGGTGGACAACTCTTCGATCCGACGCCTCAAGTCTGATGCCCGGGTCTCTGCAATCGCCAGGACCTGGCGTTCAGCTTCCTGTCGCATCATCTCCATAGCCTCGGGAGCAGTATCGTTCTCATGCTTGGCGTCCAACTCCTGCCGTTGGTGGGTCAGAGAAAGAATATGGCGAGTAACAACTGCCTCTTCCTTCTTGGACGAGATGTACTCAGTCTGGGCCCGCTCAAGATCTAACATAAGTTGGGCCCTCTGGTCTTCTAAGAGGCGAATCCTGGCAGTAACCTCCGCTATACTAGCCTCCAATGAGGCCCGCAGCTCCACCTGCTCCTGTGTAGATTGAGACAGTCTCTCTGCTGCAGCCTCAGCACCGGCCACCTCACCGTCCCAGATGGCCACCGTGGCCTGATAAGACGACTCAACCTCAGCTATCAACTTCTTCTGTTCTCCTTCTATCAGAGCAAAAAAGTCATTCCGCTGGATACTCTGCAGTTCAGAAAGACGCTGTTCGAGCTCAACCACCGACTCCTCCAGAATTATAGCCATGTGATCGTAGATACGGTGCAAACGTATCAAACCAATGGAAGAGAGTGCCATGACTTTTGCCGTCGCAAAACTTCTATTTGCATTCAGCACCGTTGATACGCCCTTCTGCAGCATCTTGTACACTAATTCAACAACAAACTGAACGTACTCATCTGCATCATCCAGCACTTGAGGTGTCATGGCAGGAGTTGTAGGAGGTACTGTAATAGACGGCGGGCCTGAAGAAGACCCACCGACTTCAATCTGCAAGGCTGAAACCTCGGCATCAACGGACTCTTCTTCAACAGGGGCTTGAACTTCGCCACTGGCCTGAGGAGCCAAGAGAGCAGAAGGAGCCGAGAGGGGCGTCGATATCGTACCCCAAGTAGAAGAAACAACAGGGGGTTCCAGCAAACCCTTATCCTTCTCAAGCTCGGAGGGACCACCGACGTCAGGGGCTACCTCCTCCGTCTCCAACACACTATCAGCAGGCCATACGGGATCTTCCCCCTCTGGCAAAGCAGCGAGATCAGCACTTGTTTCCTGACTCGGCTCCCTTGGAGTCAGGCTCGACGAACGAGTCTCATCTTCCTCACCAAATGCCTCCGCGGGGATAGAATCTGTCGCTACCTCCCGGTCGGCAGCCACCTCAGCCTCCGCTGCTGAGTCTGGGGTAGGGCTCGACAACGCTGCAGCCGACCTCCCCTCATCATGGCAAGGAGGGGAATTAGCCCTCTCATCTGTTTCAATCATGTCTGTTGCTCCTGCAACCGGCTCACTCATCTCTGGAGGAACGTCATCTAAAGAGGACGAACTCCACTCCACTTCCTTATCTGGAAGCCCCGTATCTGCTGGATCCTCAAATTCAGAGGCCCCCATGGCAGCATGCACCCTTCCGGGAACTGCTGCATCCTCAGCTTCCCTTTCAACATATTTTGGAGATACTAAAATCTCCGCAGGGACGATATTGTCAGGATTCTCCTCCACGGGAGACGTTACAATCGGAGGAATGTGCTCGTCAGAAGAGCTTGCCACCTCCTTCGGTTTATTGACACCCGATTTTGAAACCCGGGTATCCTTCTTCAACGGTTCCTATAAAAAGAAAGCATATGTCACAAAAATGACAGAATGAGCCAGACTATGGAGGACGTCTTTACCTCAGCAGAAACTGATTCCATTGGCATTACAGGCGGCACTGCGGCAGCTCCCACCTTTGGAGTCGTCGCTTTTCTCGGCCTTTTTGGTGCAGACGAACCGGCTTCTACGACAGCCCGTCTCTTTCCAGCTGGGGGATCTTCCCGAGTGCCTCTCGTTGACGCTGCAGCAGCAGCCCGATATCCCGCCAACTCTGGTGGACGATATGACCTGGCCACCGCCAACATGTTCTTCGTAGCCTCTAGCTGAGTTCCAACGATGAAACTAGTCTCCCTGTCATATTCAAGGGGCACAGTATTCATGGCACAATACAGCTTAACAGCTGAATACAGGATCGGTGGCCGAGGGTTGTAAACTGGTGTATTGAAACGAACCCTAGTGCACCCGGCATTATAATATTGCCAACCCCGGGCTCCATCCAGTAAACTTTCAGCAAACCCCAGGCTATTACTGGGGTTCCGTAACATTAACTAGGTGTAACCAAACTGGCGAGCAAACCGGCTCGGTAAATACGGCTCCAGATAACACTTATTCTGGTTGCGGTAGACCAAGTGGGAAGGCCGAATACTCTGCAACCAATGAAAATCCTATTTCGACAGAGAGATCGCATCCTCACCGGAGTCCTCCAAATCTTGGTCAGCCTCGAAATCTTTGAAGATGGGACTGACCTTGACGATCTTCCACCCCTGAAGATAAGACAAAACTCTCCTACATACGGGGACGCCGGTGTGCAGCCACTTGCTCTTGTAGAAGCGACGGATGAAGGCGTCACCTTCAATATGATCGTCTTTAGGACCCAGACTTATCACGTTCGGGTGATGCAGAATTAACCATCCCATCAGATAATGGAATGGTAGCTCAGCTCGGAGAAAGTTGTCTTTTCTGTCCCTCTCATGGGCCACATCGTCAGCAAAATCTCTCAAACCCCGCAGTAGGTTACACACCATCACGGGGAGGAGAGCCAAAGGGCGACCAAAAGCCAGTTTTACTGCTGGCAAAATGAGGTTCCGGGTCACCCTCTCCACAGAGCCTGACCCACCTGAGAACACACAGTCCCTGAGCCATATCATCAAGTAGGCAGTCAACACTGCCTTGGACGACATCCGGTGCATGCAATGCTAGAAACAGCTGTATACATCTTCGCCACTCTCATTTGAACGGGGTGCCTTCTCGCCTAGTCGGCTCATTTCAGAGGTTACTTCCGCGGGTTTTAGTCCCTGTGGAGTCGTAAACCGAATCTTCGTAGAGTCCGCCAGGTCCTGCTTGAAGACATAATCCCTCCAAGTAGTCATATGAGGCTGTGACTTGCCTTTGTCCTTCCGTTGCATCAGATAATGATGGCTTGCCACCTCCTTGAAAATAGCTATCATCTCCGGGTTCTTCTCTTCCAGAACAAGGATCTTTTCATTTGTCGAAAAATATTCCTCGTACGGTTCCGAGGCCCAGGAAAGCTTGGATACCTCGTACATCTCATGGAGAGCCAATCCCAACTCCCCCACTGGAGTAAAAAAAGGTGCCAGTCTGGATATCGAACATTTCCAGAAGTACAAGGAACATATGCTTGTTGAGGTCCACGCCTGCATGTGTGGCCCGGATAGCGGCAGCCAGCCCAATATCTTTAAGCTCAGCCTTGAACTTCAACAAAACCCAAAGGGTCAGCTCGTCCCACTTTGGCACGTGGTGACACCAACCTTCAACCCTAAAACTATCTTACGGATACGTAACCTTCGATGTTAGCATCCGATTTGCAAAGGTCGAAGCACCAAAGGCAAAGGTGTCATTAGGGACATCACTATAAAGGCTCCCAGGGCGCAAAGTTCGACAACTGAACGAGGTCCCGGCTCGCGAGGTGGCCAAAGTATCTCATTGATTTGAAGTAACATCAATCGAAAGGGTACCCACTGCCCCTCCTTGAGAAGGAGTAAGTTCCCATGGCATCCTTCTCTTGGAAGCCAAATGGTAGAAGGCCGTCAGCGATAATTGGCGTTCAAGCTGCCGCATGTACAGAACCATGCCCTTCGCAGAGAAGAACCAGTCTTCCTTGATCTTCAGTACCTTTGCCTCGGTGGAGGTCAAGCGGTCACCAAACAGAAAGGCAGGTTTCAAGAAAGTCGCATCCTCGGACTCAGCGGATTTCAGTTTGCCACTCTACATCATACTCTGGAGAAAAACAGGGGACTGATCCCGGATTTGTAATATTCTCTCGGAAGGCTGATTCAGTAGGATAGCAGCCTTTGTGGGTTTAATAGCCTCCTCGTCAAAATCAACCCCCATTTGGCAAAGAGAAGCATCTAGAAGGACTTCATTCAACAAAGGGATAGTCATCGACACTGACACAGCAGAGACAAAAGTCAGGCAACATAGAAACTTTAAGACAAAGTATTGGGTGTGTCAAGCAGCTTCAGCCAATCATCAGTTTCTAAACCCATGAGCGTCAGCAGTAAAGCTTCAGTGCATCATCAGGGTCTAAATCCATACGCATCAGCAGTAGAAGCTTCGGCACATCATCAGGGTCTAAACCCATATGCGTCAGCAGTGAAGCTTCGGCACATCATCAGGGTATAAACCCATACGTGTCAGCAATAAAACCTCAGCGCATAATCAGGTCCTAATCCCATGCGCGTCGGCGGAATAGCCTCAGTGCATCATCAGGACAAAAGTCTATGCACGTCAGCGACAAAGAGTTAGGGCACAGCAACATGATGCAACTCATCCATGTGCTCCAGACTCGTCTAAAAAGTTGGAAGATCACACCCATCCGTCACCGCAGGCCGAACATCGGCCGGAGTCACAATAGAGACATGAGCGTCCTCCTCGACGAACTCTGCAGGCTCCTTCCCCTTGCCAGCACCACCGCGAGGAGCTTTGGGGGCCATCTCGTAAAAGAAGAATTTAGGGTTTTTCGAAAGAAGAACTCTATAGAAGAAGAAAGCAAAGAGGAGAAGAACCCTCTCTCTTCATCAGACGCCTATTTATAGGCTTGGGCATATGCAAAAACCGATGAAGAGTGACGTCAGCCACCGCTTGGGGTTATGCGAAATAATAAATGCAAATAATCCAAAAAGATCATCATTAATCTTTTTTATTATTTTGAAGCGTTATCATTTGCATTAACTGAGAGGAGCATGCGCTCCATCACTGATGTGCGGAGTAATTATGCGCCCGAACAGTCATGCGCCCCGTTAAAGACACCACCATGCTTCTTATTCAAAGTATTCCAAAACTTGACAAAAAGTTTTGAAAACTTTGAAGGGGGTCTTGTAGAAACATGGAATTTTAGGGCGCATCTATGTGCCAGAATTTCTATGCGCTCAAATACTACTCAGAACATGCGCCAGGGAACTCAAACGAAGTACTTGGCACATCAAGACAGCAAAAGTATAGACAACAAAAGAAGATTTTTATTTTCATATAAAAGTCTATTACATGTCTAAAAGGTATTATATAGGAGAATTTCTACAAGAAGAAAGATCCTAAGACTACAGCCAGGCACAGCAAACCGCCATGCGCCTCCCACCAGGCGCAACATCAGGCAGGCACATTACTTCAGCGTCTCAGTCAGGTGTGTCACTTCAGCGTCTCAGTTAGGCGCATCACTTCAGCGCCTCAGTCAGGTGCATCTCTTCAGCGTCTCAGTTATGCGCATCATGAAGTCTCAGCGTATGCGCTCTGCTTCGACCCGATCAAGTGCTTCGACTAATGAAGCATTTATTGAGCAGAACAACGGTAGGCGGTCAACCCCACCCTAGATGGAGGAAGAACTCTCCAAAGCCCAAGGAAGAGGAGAGCACCGCAATCGATCCGCGGCTAAAGGAGCAGCTTTCAACACAACCAGAATGGGCAACACCCACTCTGGCAGAAGAAAGAGCCTCCGAAGCCGGGAGCACCACAATTCCGATCTACGGCTCTTCCAGTATAATAGAGACATGAATCGAGCATTCCGATCTTTGGATGCAACAGGCACCTTCCGCCTGCCTCAAAAGCCCTCAACTCCGACTTTTAGATGTAACAGTCACCTTCAAGTGCATGAACGAAGACAAGTCGTCGCATCCTCACCCTCGGGAGCATCTCGTCAACAGAATGTGCTCGAGCAAAAAGTCCATTCGGGAAGACGTGAGAGAACGAGAAGTAAACTCTCTCCTTGCCACTATTTATGGGTCCGGGAAAATCAAAATCATGCGCCAAGTGGCAGGTTCTCCGAATCCTGTGCAATGAATTTGTATTTATGGTGATAAACCTGATGCTTCAAATTCGGCCAAGTCAAAACGGCTATTTAAAGCACTTAAAGAACACAAAAGACGGGCCAATAAAGGCACGTCATGCAAACGGATGCGTCGGTCAGACACCGTACATTGTACAGACGCGCCCGTCAGTTCCAAGCGCCCCATATGGATGCGCCCAAGAAAGCACAGATCCATGCGTCCTAAATCAAATATGGACCCATGCGCCCATTTTGGCTCGTCATCCATCAAGCAATTAATGCTCAAGTGACAGAGTTGGCAGCACGTCCCGAGGACTGGACAGTTAGCAGTTTTTTCAAAAGACGAAGCGTCGCTGACATCAGCATCATTAATACTTTCCTCCGACGGTTACGACCCATGTGGACGACCAACCACTCACATGCGCCTCAGCAGCCATACGCCTGAAGTCGCATGCGTCTCAAAAGCTGTGCGCCCAGACTGGTTCGTAGCTCCTGAAGGTTGTGAGCCAAAGTCTTCTCATGCGCCCAATCCCAGGTGCTTCCTATCAGATCACTCTCCACCAAATTCGAGATCTTTGAGCAACGGGCATGCGCCACATGTCCTTTGACTCAATTCAGCCTATGAAGAGGTGTTAATCACCCAAGATCTCAGCAACTGAAAGATCCTCTCCCCTGCTACGTGTCAGCCCACAAATACAGCATGAAGGATTCAACCCACAAATGATGGTGCATCATCCATGCACCTCCCGCAGCTTCAACCACGTAGCGTCCCCACATACAGGCGCATCCTATATATGCGTGCATGAGCAGCCAGCCTGCAAGCTATAAATAGAGGAATCATTTTCTTCTTCCAGGCACACACAGAGACACACCAACGGAAAGAGACCTACATACATAGTGAGAGAGGTAGATACAGACATTCAACGTCTTCTTTCTCTCCGCAAGCTTCAGCACCCAGAGCAACTCAGCCCTTCAGATAACCGAAAACCGTCGTCAGATCGTCAACGGAGTCAACGCATTACCACTCGCTCCATCGACACAGGGACCCAGATAAACAAAAGTGTTCTCCTAGGACTTCATCTAAGTCCTACATTGTAACACTGTTCTGTTTGTAATTGAAATTATAATAAAAAGATTTTAATGGCAAACACGGTCCTCTCCTCTGCTGACGCTGTACAAACTGCTGCTGCTGAGTGGGTAAAGCCAGTCCCCTCTATGGTACAACTGGTAATGCTCTGGGTGCTGCAGGTGGTGGTCCTCCAGCTCCTCGGGGTACTCCTGCTAGTTGAGTTGTAGCCTGAGCGTAGTCCCTCATCTGATGTGCATCTGATCCGTAAGGCAAAGTCCCAGCCTCTTGCGGCACTCGTCGATATGGTGTCTGGGGCGATGACAAAAGGCACAACTAGTCGCCAGCTGTTGTCTCTGATGCTGATGTACAGGAGCTCTGGCTGGACGGTGATGTTGCTGTGCCGGCTGCTGTGGCCTCGCCTGAATCTAAATCTGGACCCTCTTTGCTGGTGCCTGGAAACTGCTGCTGCCCATGTCCCGGTCCCTCTTCAGCTTTGGATCTGCCTCCTCCTCTACAGTCTGAACAATCTTGAGGATGCTTGCATACGTCGTCGCCTGACTAATCGCCACCGCGTGTTGCAGCTCCCTGGTGAGACCCTTCTTGAATCTCCAAGCTTTGTCCTCCGGTGCTCTGACTAGGTTCTCTGCGAACCTGCTAAGCCTAGTAAACTCTGAAGTGTACTTCGCAACCGTCATAGTCCCCTGCTGCAGCATCTCAAACTGTATTCTCAGCTCATCCTGCTCCACATCTGGGAAAAACTTCTCCTTGAACAGAGTTTTTAAATCTGTCCAAGAAACATGGTGCTCCGCCAAATGGGGCTCCTTCCGGTACCAAGCTCTGGCCAAATCGAAGAGTCGCATGCTAGCCACCTCCACCTTCAGGTTATCCGGGATCTGTGCCATCTTCAAGGTCCTCTCCGCATTCTCCAGCCACTCGTCCGCATAAACAATCCCTTCATTGCCCTAAAAATCCATCGGAGAGAGGTTCTGGTAGTCCTTGGCTGTCTCCGGTCTCGGTACTGCTGGTGCTGCACGTGCTGCTGGAGCTGGTGCTGTCGGTTCTCTGGTCCTGAGTGAGTCGACGGTCGCTCTGAACTGTGCGGCCTGCTGACTCTAAGCCTCTCTAAACTGCGCAGCCTGGTGATTCTGGGCCTCCATGAACTGCTGGAACATTGCCATCACCTGGGCGCCATCAAACATCATCGTCGAGGGCAGCAGAAGAAAGATATGAGGCGGTGGTGGAAGCTGATATGCCCGAACATCTGGATCAGGCTGTCCCAAACTGCCTGCAACTCCTGGCTGATCTGCGGTCTTCCTCGTAGTGACCATCCTGCAATAGAAAGAAAACTTCATTGATTAACAAACCCTAAAACCTAATAAACAATATTTTTATAATATCAAAGCACCTGATAAACCTGATATACCCTTATTTCCTGATTTTTCCTATGCTGTGACCAAGTTTTCCTAGTATAATCAAGTCCCCCAATAGTACGCTAAGACCTATGTACCATTAGGATAGACTTGCATGGGCCACCACTAAAAATATGTTACGACCCGCTCCTGAATAATCAGATACGAATCAGACATGCCCAACCTTCGTCGTTAGATACGATAAAGTAAGCTGTACCAATACTAGGGAAACTAACAAGTAATCATGGAAAGTAAGATAACATCACATTATCTATAAACGTATCCCAGAATCAGAGTACAAGTCTAAGTATTTTATTATATTCATCCATAAAATAGAAAATGTCTGACTAAAGTCTCAAAATAGGAAATGACATGAAGGTAAGGTACTAGGCCTCAGCGGCCTCAAGGTCCAATACAGCTCTAGCTGGCCCAGCAAGAATGGCAACATCACGCCCATAAAAGGTATCGCAAATAGCCTCCATCTCTCCTGCAACTTATCCAGTCATGAGCGGAGTAAAGCACAGTTCTAGGTAATGAACAAGACATCATGATATGAAAGTACAAGAGAACATGGTATGTAAAGCACAAGAAAGAACATGGTGTATAAGCACAGAAAAGAACATGGTATGTAAGAACATGAAAGAACATGGTATCTCAGGAATCACAGGAACTTAGTACAAGATATATCTCCTGAACATGTGTGCACAACATTTGAAATATAACTAAGTATGTGAATGGATAGGAGTAAGCACATGAAAGCACATGAAAATACATGAATGGTACGGCTTAGGGCCTGCATGCACGATGCGGGGCCTAAGCTAAACACACCTGAGTTGTTTCTTGGGTTTGGTCACATAAATACTATATTTCCCCTCCCAGGAACATGAGCACCAGAAAAATATGTCGTATCGCGGTATGTCAACAAGAAAGCACATGATATAATGAAATGTACAAAACCATAGAATGTACTTGCCTTGCTCCAGGAAAGCACGGGTAAAATCGGAGCTAGATGTCCTCCTGTATTTAATAATGATTTGATACAAGTTGATTAATACCAAGATATTACTAGTTTATTGCTAACTTAGAGATTCTACTTAAAACTTATTTAATAGACTAACTAATAGGATATTCAAATTCTAATATTACAAAGATAGTTTACTAAGTGATTAAACCTGATTTGCCTAATTAGCTTAACCATAATTAATTAGAAATCTCCAGGTATCTTTGTACAAGATCAAAAAGAGCAGCCCTAAAATATAGAAGAATATCATAGATACACCAAATCCAACCCAACCTATCATGGACTTATTCAGATTCAGCTCTAGTCCAAGTTTAGTTAAAAAGAAAATAAAGTAAAATTCACCAGTTCATCCTATGCTTCCACAAAGATATAACAAGTTTACATAATTAATACTAACTCATCTCAACATCACCTAGTCCTCCCCGGACCAGGTTCGAAACTTCCCAACCAAAAGAATTACAAAATGACATAATATAATAAATCAAAATGACTTAATACAAAGAATGACTTATAGTACAAAGAATGACTTATAATACAAAAACCAAAACTAATAGTCCCTCAATATTAGTAATGCACCCTCATAGCAGTCCAACAGCTACTATAGCCCAGTTCATTAGCAAAGGTTGCAAGGAGATGAAGGTCCAAGCTGCTACCAATTCAAAAGCTACAGCATCAGCCCTTTGTGAACACCTACTGCAATAACACCCTTGCATTAAGTGCACAGGAACATAGCCGCACCCAACACCGCCACAAACTCGGACACAACTGCTACAAGTAACTGAACTTGATAACCGATTCCTGCGCCCCACCACAGCAGACACAAAACACACGAACACACCAACGTCTGACACAACACAGAAATCCGATATTCTAAGAAAACCAAACCACGATGAACTATACAAATCCGAGAAAGAAAATTACCTGAAATAGAGCGAAGTTGAAACTGAATTCCCCCCCACAAGCTCGGACACGAGCTTCACGTGTCCAAAGAGCAATTCGATTCCCGGAGTAACATTCCATCGAATAGGTCCCGATCACCAAAACAAACAAAATTCTCAGACCAATTCAAATCTCTATGGCTAAAAAATAATCTAAAAATTTATAGAACATAATCACTCACACTTTAAAATTGTGCAGTTGCGATCATTCAACAAAATCGACCGATCTCATCGATCCACGCCTGTATTTCCCATCACAATAAAATACATAAATTCAACAACCATGCGTACGGTGTTAAGATCAATAACCGACAGATCGATACTTACTAGATCAGTAGATCGAGAAGGGTGTCTACTTCGAGAAGAGGATCAAGCAATTGAAAACTTCAGTCCTGAGTTCGAAATCAAGGAACAGGGGAATGAATCAGAGACGAAAAGGCTTTAGAGTGCAGATGATTCATCGCAACTGAGACACTCACCAACGTCGCCGCCATCATTGTCGAGGTTGTCATCGAGATTCAGGAGGATATTATCACCGTCGTTGTCGTGGCCGGAGTGGTCGGGGGAACACGTTGAGGGGTGATTGCCGCTTCTACGCCGGAGGAGGAAAGCTCGCCGCTGCCATCGCCATGGCCGCCGAGAAATTAGGGCTTGGCTCGCGCTTTGGGGAGGAGAACAGGAGGAAATGGAAAGAAAATAAATAATAGTTCAATAACTCTCTCTCTCTCTCTCTCGCTCTCTTCCTCACTCAGACTTTAAAACGAAGGAATGTGCATTATGCACAACCCCTCCCCCTCTCCGTAACCATTTTGTTTAAGTCCTTTGTTAAGGAAAAAATTTCAGAAAAACCCTTCTCCTTTTTATAATTTCAGAAATTGGTTTAAAAATCAGTTAGAGAGTCACATGGTGGCCCCAAAGTTTGTTATAACAACTTTCAAAATTTTAAAAAATAATTTTTGTCCAACTAATTTCTCTCCAAAAATATCAATCACCATATTTATTATTTTAAAATCAAAAACTTATTATTTGAAACTTAATCATCAACTATTATTAATATTAAAATATTTTTAAAATCAATTTATTTTCTCAAAACAGAGAGGTGGAGTTACATCTGGGAACACTACCCAGATCGGAGCTAACTTCGACTCTTCGAGGAAAAAATTTTGGAGACCACCGGAATTCTCACATCGGGTAGTTGGCAACAAACCAGGAGGGTTTCGAGCTGATCCGCAAGAAGTCTTCTTCACGGAGAGGCCTGATAAGGACATGTTTGAAGTCTAAAAGCCCGACTTGTACCGGGTCGGAGAACCCGAATCTTTCAAAAGCACGGCGGTGTAGGTGAATATATTATATATATATATATATATATATATATATATATATATATATATATATATATATAGGAAATATAGTAGAGCCATGTAAATTGTGCATGTATATATATAATTAATAGTTGTGATATTTGTAATAGGCTATATATAAAGAGAGTAATGTATGTATAAGCCCTACATGTGTTAGTAGTGTTGTCTGTTATATATGCCCATAAGTGTAACATGTGTATTATCCTAGAATGTCCAAACCTGTGCATTGTATGGACTTACCCGAGTGTTCATAAGAGTAGCAGTAGTAGTAAAGGTATAAGGGAATGCAGGGCAGGATGATGAATGCCTGTGCCTAGGTGTGTGGGTGTGAGGGAGGTCCAGTGAATGAGGAAAAAATTTAGTGTATCAGGAAGCATGGGATAGTGCCTCTGCATACAGCAGATATAGGGGAAGCTCTTGCAGGTGGTTGCACACAGGTTTAAGGAGATTGCTCCCTATCCAAGACATGAAACAGGGCATTAGGTAGGCCCTTGGTTGGCCTGCTAACTATAGGACAGTGAGAGAGTGTCAGTATTGAATAAGGGGCAGTAGAGGGTAGGTGTCAATAGGGATTAGCTCCTATGTGTGTGTCTCTATTAGTAGCTGCATAGGTAACTGGGAGCATGGGTGCTCGAGTGTGTAGGTAAGTGACTACATACATATGTATGTGTGAACTGAAAATGTGTGTGTGAGTGTCCATCAGAGAGAGTGAGGCAGGTCTGTTATGTATCAGTTGAAAGGGGACCTGTGTACTAGAGTAGGGAGTTGATGTGTAGATGTATAGGTAATAAAGAATAGGTAGGGGGAATTTTGTAGGGAATAGGCAAGGACAGGAATGTGACGTGGAGTGTGTCCTACTGATATATTATATTCATATATAGTGTTATGTGATCTAATGAATATAGGTGAACTTGATCTTGACAATAAATTAAGGAAGAAGGAGAGGATGAAGGGGTTGGGCAGCAGCTGTAGGCGAAAGAACAGTGGGTAATGCAAGTTAGGACTGATGCACAGAGCTTGTGAATGGCCATTTAGACAGTAAAAATAGGGCCTTGATGGCCATAGGAAACATCCTCTTCCTGTCTATTCAAGTATCCCTCTAGAAATGAGAATAACAAGGGAAGTAGGGGGTTTTAGGCCTGTACAGGCACTTGGGTGGGTGAGTTCAGTTCCAGAGAGATGTGGGGAAAATAGTTTAGGATATCTACTTCCATGTGCAGTGTGTGCATCTAGGCTCGGGAAAGCAGGGAATAGGTGTCACGTCCCAGTTCCAAAATATAAAACTGAACCATGTGGCAATGGCCAGCAATACAACTCCAATGGGTATTCTAATTTAATGGACCCGTTAGAGTGTACTTAAGCTATATAAAAATAAACTACAAACTAAACATCCAGTCTCAGATAATGTAACTAATCTCATCCACAGGAAGGAAATATGAAGTACAAATAAATAACCAAGTCCACTAATATGCATAAAAGAAATAAGTCTGAAAAGAGATAAAGTACAATCATGAAAAGAGTCTAACTGGAAATAATCCGATAATATAAATACTGAATAGAAAATGAACTGCAACAAGATAAATAAGTCTGGATGTCTGCTAACTAGATAATGACATCGAAACCAAGAGTGAGGATCCTACATGGATCAAGTGAACTCCTCTGGAAGAATCTCGTCCTCCACTGCAACTCCTACTCCGGTGTATATGTCTGTATTGTACGCCTCAAGATAATCCTCCTCACCTAAACATGGCAAGGAACCAGGTCCTCAGGGGACATAACAAGGTACAAAGAATAACATGCCAGAAGTAAACAGTATAATAGTATTTGATACGCAAGGGATAAAACTACTGTAACCATCTATGTAAAAATGCAAGTAAGAACATCATTCGTACTCAGGCCGTAACACTGAAGATCTTAATAGACACTTCAACAAACTATGAAATCACTAAAGGCCCATGTCATGGAACCTAAAGCAAACTATGAAACACCAAAGCTCTGTAGGCAAACTATGTAATAACAACCCAGCGTATGGTATATGCTCTCCCCTCCCATGTATCTCACGTCTCATGTCCATAACACGTAAGATTAAAACCTCTATCTAATACATCGAGTCATAGTAATATGGCTAAAATAATATAACATGTCACAAGTCCTAGTACCTAGTACAGAATCCAGACACCAAGAATATATCAATAATGAATTCCATCACATGAAATATCGTGTCGTGTCCTAAGGTCTGACGTGCAAAATATAAACATGTCTGGGAAAATAAGATGTCAACTATAATATCAATATTCGACTCCATAACGGGATGTCGGTAACCAAAACCAACTCGGACACAAAGTGTTGATTCACGGCCCTAAGTAGGATACAAATACTATGTACACAAGATTAAAAATATAGGAAAGATTGAAGTATGATATGGCAAGGTACACTTGCCTGATCCCGAATGATGAAGTGAAGCTGGTCCAACGTCCAAGTCCGAAGAGCCCAAAGAACCTAGAGAAGATGATTTAGAAGTTAATTAATTGGGTTTATCATTTACTCATCAGGATTACCATTAACTACGTTAAATGATTGAATGAATATAAATTGATCATAGGTGTAAAACTTTCTACAGTCATGCAATTTAGGTTGTGCATAAATTAGGAGTCAGAGACTATTTGTAACACTGCTACCCTCTTTCATAAGGACACATATAAACTAGTTACTTCTCCTCGAGGTTTTCAGCGATATTTCCATCCATTCACATCAACCACAACACATTGGTACATGAGCTATACTCTTCATCGTTATCAAGACCTGGTGAAGAATCAAATACTTTGATACTATTCAATTGCTCATATTTCTTCCACAAGCAACATATATGCCCAATCATACTTTACAAGCTATCACACATTTATTACAGTAGAACCTATGCACCCAACATGTAAACTTATGTATGCACTCTCACTTTTTCCAAGACCTTTGACCTTTCCCCAAGAAGAACTCCATATACGCACAGTACTGTGCTATGACACACACACACACACACTCATATTCTCAGAGACACAATCATAATATATACAAACAATGCATCATCTTCTCCATCATCAAACACATTTATACTATAGCTACAACAATTCCTATACTAGCCATATTCCTTTAGCACACTCATTCTCAACCAAGCATACATTCTCTTATATAATCCATGCATGCACAACTGTTGGTCCCTTGACGAACAATCGATGGAAAAAACACGAGTTCAGAAACAACTGTAAAGACAATGTTTCTGGCAACAACACCCTAAAGAAGGTGAAGTTGTTTTACGAGAATCTAAAAAGATTATTTTGTAATATTTCTCGAAGGCAACAGAACCGTATAACTTCTAAAGAGAAGCGACGGTATTCTCGAAGGCAACCGAACCGTATTACTTCTAAAGAGAAGCGACGGTATTCTCGAAGGCAACAAGAGATGATCAACAACAGTTGAGTCTCAGATTCTCGAAGGCAACAGAAAGAGGGAGGAAGAAGAAGAACGGATCTCGCTGGAGTGTAGAACACCGGCGCTCAAAGCTATACCCGCAGTACGGATAAGCTCCCAGGAACCAGCAAGTTCAGGAGAACTTCTGGAACGCTCGTAAGTCAATATTTGAGACTTGAACGGGCTTCCTGGACTTAACAGACTCCCTCAACTCTCTTCTTGGTGCATCTTTCAAAGGAGGCCAAGGGGCTCTATTTATAGAGTGGAGTTGAGACTTCACCTCTTCTCCTATCCGATGTGGGACTAAAATACCAATACTCAAAAATAGAGTTTGATATTTTAGATCATCCCACAATCAGCATAGAAGTGTGCCAGTCCACGCCTACCCCCCGAACACTCCCGTGCATGCACGAGACATCCTGGAGTCCGTGTCCGAGTCCGAGTCCGCATCCGTACAACAAAAATTAACTTTCATCCTTGTTGGATTTAATCCTTTTTCCTTCTAGAAAATACTTCCACATGGCACAAACTTGTGCCCCACTACACCTCATGTGCACACCTCAACACAAGCAATGCATTATATTGAGATAATCACCATTTGGTGTAGCCGATGTGGGACTATCTTTTCTAGTCCAAAGGCAAAAACACCAACAATCCTCCACATATCTCAATATATGGGTTGAGCGTTCCCCACAGTGATTGTCCATCATGCATTAGGAGAGATGTCGCTACGACTTGAATCTTTCTGCATAGGTTAAATAACAGCATGATACAAGAATGGACTAAGCCTTGAATTCTGCACCATAACTGCAATTCTTCCTACTCACATAATGACATCAACTGTGCTTCTGGCTGCACATTGAAGGCCTTGTGCCAGCCTGGTTTCAGTGTATAATTTTGGGCGTCTACAAGCTTACCCTCAAGAGACGGCCTGATATCTCTTTCCATACACTATAGGTGAGTTCTTTATAAAGAGTCATGGCATGAAGCATTGCGCTTCTTTGCGGTGCTACGCCGCTATGACATGGCTTAAAGCCGAGGCTTTACCCCACCTGGGTACCTCATCGTAGTGTCATACTACTGTAGCATGAGGTCACAAGCCCCTTTGTAGTGCCAAACTACCCAGCATGAAGCCTTGCGCTTCCGTGCGGTGTTACGCCGCTATGATATGGCTTGCGAAGCCGAGGCTTTACCCTACCCGGTACCTCTTCGTGGTGTCATGCCACTGTAACATGAGGACATCGTCCTCTTTGTAGTGCTGTCTACCTCTCTTTATTACGATTATCATACAGCATTAGGCTACCTGCCTATTTGCGGTGCTACTCCGCTGTGACTTAGCTTGCAAAGCCGAGGCATTATCCCTACCTGGGAACCTCATGGTGGAGTCACCCCACTGTAGCATGGAGTTTCACTCCTTGTAGTGCTGCTCTACCGTGCTTCCTGTAAAGCACACCAGGCATTCACTCTGCCTGAGAACTCATTAAGGCGTTTAAGCCATCCTTCCCACAGGATCAATTTTTCGCAGAAAATACATAGTAGACAACAGTGGTTATGGGTCCGTAACCCTTCCATGTTCCACAGAACAAGTACCCACTGTTAACTGATATTATTCTAGTCAATGATCCTCCTTTGAACCAAAAATTAAATGTCTAGTAGATTTCTCTTTGAACCAATAACATAAAATTTTATGGTAGGATTACAATAACACAATATCAGAAAGTCTTCAAGCCCATCTTCCTTGCTGTGTCCTCGACCAGCTGACGTTTGAGACCCTTCGTGAACGGATCCGCTAGGTTTTCCTGACTCCGAACATCGATCACTGCAATGACGCCCCTTTTGATGAGATCGTTCACTGCTCTGTGCTTCAACCGCACAGTCCTCTTCTTCCCGTTGAAGAGTTCATTTGATGCCACTGCTGCTGCCGCCTGGTTGTCACAGTATATCGGAATCGCCGGTATCTGAGCCCCAACCATTGGAAGGTCATATATGAGCTCCCGAAGCCACTCTGCTTCATCTGCAGCAGCGTCCAATGCAAAGAATTCAGATTCCATGGAGGAGCGAGATAACATAGTCTGCTTCTTCGACTTCCACGATATAGCAGCTCCACCCATGGCGAACACATATCCACCTGTGGAATATTCGCTCTCCACCTCTGAACACCAGCTAGCATCACTGAAGCCTTCCACTACTGACGGATCTCGGCTGTAGTATAGTGCATATGTCTGAGTCTTCTTGAGATATCTCATAACACGCTTCACAGCTTTCCAATACTTTACGCCTGGATTGCTCGTAAATCGACTCAGCATTTCCACTGCAAAGGCTATGTCAGGCCTTGTGGCAGTAGTAGCGTACATCAAACTTCCGATGACGCTAGCGTACTCCAACTGCCTGATGTTCTCCTTCGAATTTGGCTCCAATTTCAGATCACTCCTGTACGGTGTATCAATAATAGGAAGATCTTGATACCCGTAGCGAGAAAGCATCTTCTCAATGTAATGAGACTGTGACAGCGCTATTCCAGTGCCTGTTCGGATGATCTTGAGCCCCAAGATTACGTCGGTATCCCCCAAGTCCTTCATACTGAACTTAGTCGAGAGGAATTTCTTTGTCTCTGTGACGCAGCTTAAATCCGTACCTAGGATTAGCATGTCGTCCACGTATAGACAAACGATTACTCCTCTTCCGTCAGCAAACTTCGTATAGACACACTTGTCTGTTTCACTGACCCTGTAGCCATTTGACCTTATCACCTTGTTAAACTTCTCATGCCACATTTTGGGAGCTTGCTTCAAACCATACAGAGACTTCATCAACTTGCAGACTTTGTCTTCCAGACCTCTGACGACAAAACCTTCTGGTTGTTGCATGTAGATCTCTTCGGTCAGCTCGCCATTAAGGAATGCCGTTTTCACATCCATCTGATGTATCACCAGCTTGTGTATTGCTGCTAAAGCAATTAACAATCTGATAGTTGTCATCCGAGCTACTGGAGCATAAGTGTCAAAGTAGTCGATCCCCTGCTTCTGAGCAAATCCCTTGGCCACTAGCCTGGCCTTGAACTTGTCAATGGTTCCATCTGCTTTCATCTTCTTCTTGAAGATCCATTTGCATCCGATGGGTCTTGCTCCTTCTGGTAGGTCGACCAATACCCATGTGTTATTGGAGGTGATTGAGTCAATCTCGTTGTCAATCGCCTCCTTCCAGAATATAGCATCTCTGGTCTTCATCGCCTCATCATAGGTAAGCGGATCTGCTTCCACATGATAGGTGACGAAGTCATCTCCGAAGTCTTTCGGCCTCCTCGCTCGCTTAGTTGACGGCTCAGCGAGTTCTGGTTCAGCTGATGTCTCCTCGACAACAGCTCCATCTTGGACTACCGGTTTGATAAAGACCTCTTTCTGCTTCGCACCCTCATTATTCTCCGGAATATCCGCGAGAACAATGTTCTTGTGCCTTGCAAACTTTTCTTCAAAATATTCAGCATCGCGAGATTCGATGATATGATTTGACTCGATATCAAGGAATCTCCGAGCATCACTCTTCTCGGCATACCCCAGGAAGATCGCCTTAGTAGTCCTTGTCCCCAGCTTCTGAATCTTCAGATCCGGGAGCTTCACATAAGCCAGGCACCCCCACACTCGAATGACATTCAGGTTGGGTCTGACTTTGAACCAGAGTTCATGAGGAGTTATGTCGGAAGTTGCATATGGCACTCTGTTCAGAATGAAAGTGGCCGTTAATGCAGCTTCTCCCCAATAGCACTTTGGGAGACCCGCAGTCAACAGCATAGAGTTCATCATCTCTGTCAACGTTCTGTTCTTCCTTTCTGCTACTCCGTTGGATTGTGGAGAATACGGAGCCGTCGTCTCGTTGATGATTCCATGTTCTTTGCAGAATAATGAGAATTCGTGAGACCTATATTCCCTACCTCGATCACTCCTCAGCCTCTTGAGTTGTTGTCCAGTTTGCCGTTCAGCCTCGGCCCTGAACTCCTTGAACTTCTCGAATGCTTCGTCTTTAGATTTGAGTAAATAGACGAAGGCATACTTGGAGAAGTCGTCTATGAAAGTAATGAAATACTTCATCCCGGCCTTTGTAGAGAATTGTTTGAAGTCACAGATATCTGAGTGAACCAACTCCAGAAGATCTGTGCTTCGATTGACCCTGTGAAAGGGTTTCCTTGTGATCTTCGTCTGAGCACATATCTCACATTTCTCTACCTTACCCCCACACTTGGAGATAAGTCCTAGACTAGACATTTTGTTTATTCGCTTACAATGAACATGTCCTAGTCTATTATGCCACAATTCAAGAGAGTAATTCAAACTAGTGATAGCATTAACATTATTATGCTGGGTTACAACAAGCTGAATTTTGTACATTCCTTCAGTCTGAAAAGCTTTTCCGAAGAAAGTACCCTTCTTGGACATCACCATTTGGCCAGCATTGATGTCCATCCTCAAGCCTGCGTTGCAGAGCAGGCTCCCAGAGATCAGGTTCTTTGCGATTGCAGGAACATGCTTCACACCTTGAAGCGTCAGAATGTTCCCCGATGTAAGCTTCAGCTCCACCGTCCCGATCCCCAGTACTTCAGCTTGTGCCTGGTTCGCCATCATGACTTTCTCGGAAGTAGGCTCATAGGAGATGAACCAGTCCTTGTCTGAACAGACATGACATGTCGCGCCAGTGTCTATCCAACAGTCCAAGTCTGCCCCCACAGTTGCAACCTGTGCTATCATGGCAACCTGATTAGTAACCAAAGAAACCTTCTTAGGCTCACCTTGCTCTTTGGGCTTGAACTTGCATTCACTTTTATAGTGACCCTTCTTGCCACAGTTAAAGCAAGTCACATGGGACTTGGACTTCTGTTGCTTGAATCCTGGACCCTTCACTTTCAGATTCGAGAAGTCCTTCTTCTTGTGGTGAGAAGCCGCCTGCTTCCCTTTGTTCTCTCTGGTGGCTTGAACCAGATTTGCCGTTGCTAGTTGCTTGGATAGGGCGTCCAACTTCTGTTGAGAGCGCATTTCGTCCTCAACATGAATCTCACTGAGGAGATTATCCAGGCTAATCTCCATCTTCTTCCTATGCATCCTTGCATAGATGTTGCTCCATCCTGGAGGAAGTTTTGCCACGATCCCTCCAACGACGAACTTGTCGACGAGGGGCATGCTATCATCCTCCAGTTTCTGGCGCAGCTTCAGGAACTCTTTCACTTGGGGCAGCATGGTCTTCTCGTCTTCAAAGACCCATTTGTGGTATTTTTCAACCATGAACATCTTCGACCGGGCCTCGTCGTCGTCATACAGCTTCCCCACGGACTCCCAGATCTCTTTGGCAGAAGTCTTCTTTGTGTAGGACTCGGCCAGAGAGTCTTCCATGGAATTCAGGATCAGCAGCCTGCATATGCTGTTATCTTTTTTCCACTTCGTCTGCTTGCTCGTAGCAGCGGCCAGAACAGCAGCAGATCCTGTTGCTGGAACGATTGGTTCTTCCTCATCCAACACGTGATCAACATCCACGAGTTGAAGGTTCAGAGTCACCTTTCGCTTCCAGATCTGGAAGTGTTCACCGTCGAATTTCTCCAACTTGTTAAAGCCGGTATCGACAAGCGAAGCACGAGTGTTTTCCATCGAATCGTATAGCTTTGAGATTGTTGGTCCCTTGACGAACAATCGATGGAAAAAACACGAGTTCAGAAACAACTGTAAAGACAATGTTTCTGGCAACAACACCCTAAAGAAGGTGAAGTTGTTTTACGAGAATCTAAAAAGATTATTTCGTAATATTTCTCGAAGGCAACAGAACCGTATAACTTCTAAAGAGAAGCGACGGTATTCTCGAAGGCAACCGAACCGTATTACTTCTAAAGAGAAGCGACGGTATTCTCGAAGGCAACAAGAGATGATCAACAACAGTTGAGTCTCAGATTCTCGAAGGCAACAGAAAGAGGGAGGAAGAAGAAGAACGGATCTCGCTGGAGTGTAGAACACCGGCGCTCAAAGCTATACCCGCAGTACGGATAAGCTCCCAGGAACCAGCAAGTTCAGGAGAACTTCTGGAACGCTCGTAAGTCAATATTTGAGACTTGAACGGGCTTCCTGGACTTAACAGACTCCCTCAACTCTCTTCTTGGTGCATCTTTCAAAGGAGGCCAAGGGGCTCTATTTATAGAGTGGAGTTGAGACTTCACCTCTTCTCCTATCCGATGTGGGACTAAAATACCAATACTCAAAAATAGAGTTTGATATTTTAGATCATCCCACAATCAGCATAGAAGTGTGCCAGTCCACGCCTACCCCCCGAACACTCCCGTGCATGCACGAGACATCCTGGAGTCCGTGTCCGAGTCCGAGTCCGCATCCGCACAACAAAAATTAACTTTCATCCTTGTTGGATTTAATCCTTTTTCCTTCTAGAAAATACTTCCACATGGCACAAACTTGTGCCCCACTACACCTCATGTGCACACCTCAACACAAGCAATGCATTATATTGAGATAATCACCATTTGGTGTAGCCGATGTGGGACTATCTTTTCTAGTCCAAAGGCAAAAACACCAACAACAACTCATCCTACACATACTCCAATCAACCATTCTCAAGTATGTATATTATATAAAAATATTAGAAGGAAGCTTTCTTGCTAAAGTGACAAATTTGCTAAAGCCACTAATTCTATGTGCATAGGAAACAAAGAGTAATATGGTCTCTTTCCTATCCTGGCAACCCCTTTCCCATGGAACCATTGTACTCGCCAACAGTCTCATACACCATAGGGTGTATACTACTCTAGTTTATCATATGCAACCACCAACTACAGCTAAAAGAACTATGATGAAATCGACCGGTGAAAGGAGGAACCTTGTGCTAGTATTTAAAAGTTATTCTAAGCAGTACTTAACATCAAGGAGGTTGGCAAGCAAAAGTCTTTAGGAGAGGAAGGAGAAAATACCAATGGAAGTTGCTCGAAAAGAGGGGACTGTAGTTCGTTGGGCTTTTGGAGAGAGATTCGTCGATACGCGTCGTGGGAGAAGTCGACCCACCCCGTCAAGATTACAATACTCCGGCCGGCCATTGCTTCGTCGTGCTGGTAAGAACGTTGGTCCGACAAAGATGGATGTATCGAGGAGGATGCTCAGTCTCCACACTCTCGTGAGCCTTGTCGACAACTTCGAAGGAGATGGAAGGTGGAGGTAGGTGGAGTTTTGATGAAGGTAGCGGCTAGGTTATATTTTTTTAGAGAATGAGGCGGATGGAAATAATAGCACATATATATAGGAGGAATGTATGGTTGCTAGTTTAGATTTCTAGAGGTTGTGCTTGCTTTACATATATGGAAAGAGGGGGATGGGTGAGCAGATGTTATTTGAAAATTTAATAGAATTATTGGGAATTTAGTGGAGGAAGGTTAGGAATGAATTTGAAACGATTTGGATTCATCAAGAGAGGAGAAGAATTTTTTTCTTCTTCTGCCCGTTCCTAAAGTGTTGTGCTAGGTCGGTGGTTCGGACCATTTGAGTTGTTAAGACATGTAGCATTCACAAAATATGCACAACATGTGGCCACCCACCCACACACGTTGGTTTGCTTTTCCCACAACTTAGCTCACAAATTTTTAGCTCATGTTAGCAAAGCTTAGCATCCATTAGGCTCACAATAGCAAATAATGCATTCATTGGCTCACGATAGCATGGAATTTATTTGTTGGCTAAGCAAGAGTTGGATTTATTTAATTAAACAATTAACTATTAACCTTTTAAAGTATATATCTAAATATTTATATATATTTATATAGCAAGTACAAATTTCTAAAATTAAATAATATATTAAAATAAGAATATGAATATTAAAAAAAATGGGGGTTTACAATAGGAAGGGTGAGGCGGAGGAATAGGCAACTGCAGTAGAGGTTAGCAATGACAGTAGCAATGGGAATAAAGGGAAAGGAGGTTTGGATAGAGAGTTGTGTGTTGTATTGTCATGTAGGTAAGAAGTGATGGCAGTATATAGGATGGTATGCATGACCATGTGTAGGCCTAAGAATATGGATAATTGGGTGTGTATGGCCAGGTAGAATAGAGTGTGCTATGTATAAGTGGTGAGGGATTAGTCCTTAGGGAGATTGGAATGAGAGTAGATAGGTACAGGTATGGATATGCATAGGTAATAGGTTGAAAGTAAAGATTTGGGCATTACCCACATGTTAGATACCTAAGTGTAGGGTAATAGGTTATGGGCATTGTATACATATAGGAGTTTTATGTGGTAATCTATAAAATTGGTCAAGAGTACATATATATTGATACCTGGGATATTTAGACATTTAGTATTATTGATATGGTATAGCAAGGTAAGGAATTGTAGTAGGAATTGATGTAAGGATAAATACCTAGGAAGGGGTAAAAACTCTAATGGCAAGGACAAACCCTAGGAAATTGATATAGGTCAACCTTTGAGCTACGTTGACCTAGTTTGACCTAAAAATGGCTTAGAAACCTAGAATTGACCTAGTATAGTGCGTTCATGATTTCAAAATACAAATTGACATTGATATTCCATATTTAGGTCTTCGGGGCCCCATACAGACACTGTTGATATTCCACATGATCGGATCTCAGGCGAGTACATTCTTTGATAGTTTCTATTATTTGATATCTACTATAAATATTGTATTTAGTGATACTATATTTGATTCTGACACGATGATATACGGATTGATATATTGTTGGATCGTCATTCATGGGATGTTACCATAGTTATCATATTGACATTGTACATAACATGGACATTAGATATTGTACATGATAGTATCGTGAAATATTGCTCGTGTATCGTAACGTGTCATAGTTGGATCCACTATACTGGTTGGGGTAGGGGAAATTCTAGTAAGAGATGTGATCAAATCCCTATTGTAATTATAAATATTATAAGTGTTAATCGTACACCTCACACACGATTAACCTGGCCACCTAGATATTCTATAAGTTCCCAAGCCGATCACATCTCGAGACTAGTATTTCAAACACGTATTATTTATGGTATTTATTGTCCATATCATAATTCTTGGACCGTACTTACATGTTCTATCTATTTATTTTCATTCCTGTACATTGTACTCTTCACATCATTTATTCTTTATAGTACTATTGCTAGGTTATGATTATATATTGATAGTTCTGTTCCTTCATCATTTATCGTACTCTCTATTTACAGTTTTATAGTTTTTGTCAATTAAATGGAACTACTACTATTAGTGGTGTGCTTGCTTGTCACGCCCCAGAACCAGAATACTGGAGAGCGGGGGCGTACATAGCCAGCTACGTATATTGAAGTGCAACCTTCCTCGCTATACGGTCACGGCTGTCTAGATACATAAGGGTTTAACTACAATCCATCAGTCACCTATGAACAAGCCTATTGTCTCAATCTCAAGCAAGCAATAATAGTCACAATGATGTCAGAGGACCAAATATATAATAGCAAGGCATCCCATATATTACATATTCGGATGACCATGAAGCTAGTCGTACAAAATGTCAAGACAAATAAGAGTTTCAGTCATACATGATCAATCCTAGGATTTGTCAATAATGTTACAGCCCGTAGGCAGACAGTAAATAAAGGTGCAATACGAGCTAACACGGGCTCGCTGGCTAAATGCCTCAAAAGAATAATTTACAATAAAGTGGGAGAACAAAAGAAACCCACTCGTTGTCGGGGTTACGCCTGGTGGTCACCATCTGGCTGGAAGACAAGTAGATCCTCTGGTGCTGCTCCGATATATGGCCATATAAAACCAGCTGGATCAGACCCCAGAAAGAGCAAGTGCCACATAGGAGGCTTCACTTAGGAACTAAAACCAAATAGTGATTATAAAGATACTGATAATAACAGAATAACAACAGTGGAATGAGTACGAGAAAACCATTCAAGTAGCCAGATTGCAACCCTTAAACCAAACAAGGACCGGGGTTGCAGTCCTTCACCTGAATAGAAACCCGTCTCAAATACTGTTGGTAAGGTAGAACATAGTGAGCTCATCATAGGGTGAAATAAGACAATAAATGAAGAGAGGACACAGAACTGCTCCGGGAGCCAGGTTATAACCCTTAAACCAAACAAGGACCGGAGTTGTAACCCTTCACCTGAACAGAACTGGACCCCTGATCTTTATTGTTGAGGCAAGCATAAGTAATCATGTTATTGAAGTAAGGTAAAACATGACAAGCATGGCATGGGGAGCAATAAGACAATAAACGAAGAGAGGAAACATAACTGCTCCGGGAGCCAGGTTACAACCCTTAAACCAAACAAGGACCGGGGTTGTAACCCTTCGTCTGAACAGAACTGGACCCCTGATCGTTATTGTTAAGGCAAGCATAATTAATCATGTTATTGAAGTAAGGTAAAACATGACAAGCGTGGCATGGGGAGCAATAAGATAATAAACGAAGAGAGGATACAGAACTGCTCCGGGAGCCAAGTTACAACCCTTAAAATAAACAAGGACCGGGGTTGTAACCCTTCGCCTGAACAAAACTGGACCCTTGATCCACTACTAGAAACTAGGGTGTCTTACAATGGTTGAAAACCGTTACAAAAACTATATAACCCGTTGCAAAATCAATCTGCAACAGTTATTGCAACCATTGTAAATTTCGAGCGTTGCAGATTCCTCTTGCAACGGTTATAGGAAGTTTTTGCAATATTTCTATAAATAGTTGGAAATAACATATTATGCAACGAATTTTACGTTAATGTGTAACAGTTACATTGCGTTGTCAATAATATATTTGGCAACGGTTAACAAACCATTGTAAATACTAATAATTCACAATAGTTGATAATTGTTGCCTAAAATGTTTCATGCAACGGTTAAAAATTGTTGCGGATAATAGGCAACGGTAAAAACCAAATACTTTTTTTTATTGCCACTGGGGCTCGAACTCCCGACCTACTAGATTATGTGCCTCCTCTCTACCACTAGGCTAGAGGCTCATTTGTATGTAAATACATATATATATATATAAGTACTTATCTCATTTTCATCAGTTGATGATTTTGGATCGTTGTTAAATATTAATTATCTTTTTTTTTTGCTAGCAAACAAGGAACTAATTAGTACCAGTAATTCCAATGATAAAACTCTTAATGTGTATAAACAAAATTCAAATTGGACATTGATTTTGCAACGGTTATAAAAAAAACTGTTGCAAGATCAATATTTTTGTAATAATTGTTTATTCTTTGGATAGTGGCTATCATAAACGTTATTATTTAACAAAAAATATAATTAACAACATAAATCGTTGTACAAGCATTACAAAATAATAAGCTCATTTACAACATGTTGCAAAAATTGTTGTACAATTGTTGCTAGTAATGAGCCTTTTTATAGACTTTATGTAATCGTTGCAAAATATTAATAAATTTGTAACAAATACTTAAAACCCTTGCATAACCGTTGCCTATTCAACTCACTTTGACAACAGTTTCATAAAATTGTTGTTTAACCGTTGTGAAAGAGAAAAACGTTTAGCAAGCATTTACGAACTGTTGTAAAAAGTGTATTAGGGAATGGTTAATCTCTAACCATTGCAAATATATTTAATTTAGTAACGGTCATTTCAACCGTTACGTAACTGTTGCAAATTATAGTTTTAGCAACATTCATATAACTGTTGCAGTAAAATTATTGCAAAATGGGGGTATTTTTTGTAGTGATCATTATTGTTAAGACAAGCATAATTAATCATGTCTTGTCACAATCTTGTACAGGATCAGGATAAGACTAAGCTGAGCTAGACTCCATCCAATCAATCACGGCCAAGCAAAGAGTATGGCTTGCTACTTTAACTAACTAGGGTTATCACAGGCCTAGTTACTAGCAAGATGCAATGATATTATCCCAATAGCCACAAGCCCTGTAGACCATCCAGGTTATCCGGGTCGAATGTTCGTATATGAAGGGTGCACCACATGACTGTGTGCTGGAAATGTGCCCTACTCATCGGTAGGCTACAAGTCCGATAGTGCGCCCAGATAACGGGATTGCCTGTAGCTGGGAAATCTCTTCATGACTACTGAATTATTCTAGCTTATTAGCCTTAGTCAATTACAGTAGATACCCCTGACCGTGGTATTCAGGGATCCCCATCCTAGACATGATGCAAGACAATACTGGTTTATTTGCACAAACACAATTGTCTACGGTGTCCAGGTCATTCATACTTGTCATGTCAGGCTAGCTGTCATAACAGCATGTCGTGATATATCATGTCAGTTTACTTGTTAAGAGTGCGCGACGGCAGGCCACTATCGTGTCCAGAGAACATATCAGAACTACATGACATAAGCATAAATGAGACATTTCTATTTAATAATAATAATAATAATAATAATAATAATAATAATAATAATAAAAGACCAGAGCTATAAAAGGCTATGTGACTAGGAATAAACTAGGCATATGCGGCTGGGGGTGAAGGATCTCATGCGGCTGGAATGGCAGGGCTCATGCGGCTGGGAAGGGGCGATCCCATGCGGCTGAGATGAAAGATCTTATGCGGCTCGCGGTGCAAGGCTTTATGCGACTGGAGATGAAAGGCCTCATGCGGCTCAGAGGAGATGAGTATATCGGCTCTGGGTGACTGGGCATATGCGGCAAGAAAAAGGAGCAGTGTCATACAGCTATGAAGTACTGCGGGCCTATGCGGCTCCAAGCGCCGAGTACATGCGGCTGAATAAATAAGTATATACGGCTGGGGGTAGCCTTGGTCTTATGCGGCTGACAAGGGTCGGGGCTTATGCGGTCAGCGGAAGAAACATCTCATGCGGCTGGGAATTGTCAATGCCTTATGCGGCTAAAAGTGACCAGTTCATATGCGGCTAGATTCAAAGGGAGTCATATGCAGCTGGGTACACTTTATGCGGCTGAGAGTAGAAGTTCACGCGGCTGCATTGTCATGCGGCTGGAAAAGCTTGCCGCATGAAGTTCCATGCGGTCAAGTGCTCCATGCGGCTGAGAGACTGTGCTTCTTCTCCACTGGTCCGAGAGGAAGAACCATGAAGTCTATAGTTTCAAGGCTCATAAATTCTTCATTCGAAGTCAGAATTCGGACTTCCATAGGTCAAAATGAGGTAGAATCGAATGCTCTACAACATGGGACCATCAAAACTTGGAAATAACAATGCTAAGTAGATCAAAACCCAAAAAATCTGAAAATACTATAAACTTAGATCTACACAAATTGAACCATGGAAATTAGAAGTGCCAAATATTAAAGTGTGTTAGAATCTCGTGGAGAAGAAAATAGAACAATAAAATTTGGGTTCCTTCATGAAGCATGCTGCACTTGCCTAGAGCTCTCTCTCTCCCTAGTAGGTGAAGAAGTAATGGTGGAGAAGAAGAAAAGTAATAAAGAGAGAGGGGGGAATGGATTAATAAATGAAGATGGTGGTGGTAGGTAAGGGGTTCTCCCCCTTTGTCCTAAAATAAACCAAGCCATAAAATGCCAAGATAAGCCAAGCAAGGAATCATGCAATACAAGATAAAATACGTACACGTATTCCAAAATATGTAATACGAACTACAGGCATTACAACTCTACCCACCTTAAAAGAATTCTGTCCTCAAAATTTAATCAAGATGCCAGAGAAGCAAGGACCAGCTACACTAATCATAGGCAAGCTATAAGAAGGCAGTAAATCAAGCAATCATTCATGCAAGCACGAAAATCGAGGGCATAAGGCATAAGAAGACATTATACCTTACGAGTCAAATAGGTCGGGATATCACGATCAGATATCATCCTCACACTCCCACGTTGACTCACCCAAAGAGTGATGACCCCAAGCAACTCGGACTAACTTGATAGCCTTATTCTTGAGCATCTTCTCTCTCTGGTCCAATATAGACACGGACCTCTCCTCATACGAAAGGTTGGTACCAACAACCAATTCCGAATGATCCAGGATGTGGCTCGGGTTCGGGATATACCGTCGCAATTGGGATACATGGAATACGTTATGCACCTCACGTAGCGACGACGGGAGAGCGAGACGATAGGATACATCACTTACTCGCTCCAGAATGTCGAACGGTCCTATATACCTAGGACTAAGCTTCCCTGCACGCCGAAATGTATGATGCCACGGTTATGTAAAATTATTAGAAATACATGGTCGTCGACAGAAAACTCAAGAGGGCGACGATGAGAATCGGCCCAATGACGCTGGCGATCTTGGGCAACTCGAAGATGATCTCTGACTCTCCTGACCATTCAACGGTCCGAGCAATTATTTTCGGTTCGAGCATCTGCCTCTCTCCAACATCATTCCAGGCTAGCGGGGATCTGCACTTTCTACCATACAGTGCCTCGAACGGTGCCATCTGGATACTGGTCTGGAAACTGTTGTTGTACGAAAACTCTACCAAGTGCAGGTGATCTTCCCACGAACCACCGAAGTCAAGCGTACAAGATCTCAATATATCTTCAAGTGTCTGGATTGTGCGTTCTGACTGACCATCTGTCCGCGGATGATAAGCTGAACTGAACTGGAGGCGAGTTCCCGAACTCTCTTGCAGGCTACGCCAAAAGTGTAACGTAAATCTTGAATCTCGATCCGAGATGAAACTGACTGGTACACCATAAAACCTGACGATCTGCCTGAGGTACATCTTTGCTGGCTGAGCCGTCGGTTGTCCAACTCTGAATAGAAGAAAGTGAGCCACCTTCGTAAGCCTGTCTATAATTACCCAAATAGAATCTCTGCCAGCTGGGGACCTAGGTAATCCAGTCACAAAATCCATGGTTATATGCTCCCACTTCCATTCTGAAATCGGTAAGGGCTGAAGTAGTCCAGCTGACCTTTGATGTTCAGCCTTAACTTGTTGGCAAACCAAAAATTGAGAGACAAACCGGCTATCTTCCTCTTCATGCCATTCCATCAGAAGTGTTGACGAATATCATGGTACATCTTCATACCATCGGGATGAATGGAATACTGAGAACTGTGAGCCTCTGCCATGATCTTCTGTCTGATTTCTCCACTGGGTACACAAAGACGCTTTCCATGTCGAAGTGTACTGTTTCCATGAATGCATAACTCTGGTCTTCGTCCTGCCTCGCACTCCGCTCTAAGTCGCTGAAACTTGGAATCTGTTGACTGCGCCATCCGGATCCTCTCGACTATAGTGGACTGAACTTGCATACTGGCCATCAATGCCATACTGGAAGGGAGGACAACTTCTATACCCATCTTCTGAAGATCTGCCAACAGCTCAGGTTGTGCTGTTAGGAAATAAACTCCGGCTCTCCTGTTCAACGCATCTGCTACAACGTTGGCCTTCAGAGGATAATATTGCAAGTTGACATCATAATCCACAAGAAGCTGTAGCCATCTCCTCTGACGCATGTTAAGATCCTTCTGGGTGAAAATATACTTCAAGCTCTTGTGGTCGGTGAAAATTTCTACCCTATCTCCATACAAGTAGTGCCTCCACAACTTGAGTGCAAACACTACTGCTGCCAGCTCCAAGTCATGGGTTGGGTAATTTCTCTCATGATCACGAAGTTGACGTGATGCATAAGCTATTACCTTTCCATGCTGCATCAGAACACATCCTAAGCCTCTGCTTGAAGCATCACAATACACTGAGAATCCTCTGGTCCAATCTGTGTCACGACCCGCACCCTAGAGTAAGGGCACGAGACGTGGGTACGTCCAGCCTACGCCGCAGTGTCGACGGTAGAACGTTGTCCTAGGTCGTAACATCTAATAGTTTAAGGTAATAACAGTTATACTCCCCGAATGGGGGTGACATAACAGAATATATCTCAATCGCAGCTAAGGTAGAATACGATAAGATAGAATAATATAAAAGATGCAAGATCCAAATCCATAGAAAATACAATAGAAAGAAAGCTAAGTGTCTAGATAAACTCCACTAACATCCAGAAATAATACAGATCCAATATATATAACTTAATCTCCAATACTATGAAATAAGATAAAGATATCTATGGAGCAACAGTCTCTACAGCTACGGGATCCGACTGGAAGTCCGGATCGCAAGTGTCCTCTAAGGCTGTCCCATAGAAAGTATCTAAGCAGGCCTCCTCCTCGTCCTCTGTAAAATTTTTAACAGGTCCAATCAGGACGGAAACGAGCACATATCTCTCAAAACAGTTCATAACAAGTTTGGAGTATAAAACATGCAATAGAGTAAAATACAGGAAATGCTGAAAAGAAAGTACAGAAAAACAGGAGATATTTGTAACTGAAAGTAAATACATGATAAGTAAAGACTGTAAGTGGCTAAGTGATTTAGAGTACAATATGGTTATGTAAACGGCTTAGGAGCACATGAATACAACTAAGAAGCACATGAATACCTACTGGAGATAATGATCACATAACCAATTATACTCACCCCGCCCCAATCAATACACAAGGATCCATTCAAGTTACGTTATTGGCACATGAATACAGCTAAGATACATGAACTCATGTAATGAGTAGTACATGAGGCACATGATAGTACATGAAAGCACATGAGAACATGTAAATACATGAACTAGTACGAGTACAAGGAGTACCTGATGCACATGATAAAGTACATGAACATAAAATACTCGATGCACCCGTAGAGGGATAACATCTCAGGAAAGGATCCATATAGTACTAATCCGTGAATATACGTGTCAGCATCAAGTAGAGTAATCTAGATCAAGAATATAGTCCAGACAGGTATGAAAAGATCAGAGAATGTACTCGCCTGCTATCTGAATGTCCAAGATGAAAGTACTGTCCGAGGAGTGGTGTCCAGCTCCTATTTAGAACAGTACAAGTCACAACAAGCCCAGAATGGTAATAAGATGCTCTACAATGCATTCTACATGAATCTAGGTCAATCTAGACCAAAGTCAACTCTTGGTCAACTCTGGTCAACCCTAGAAGTCAAACTAGGTCAACCAAGTCAAACCTAAGTCAAATAAGTCTATACTAGTCTAACTAGTCTATTCTAGGTCTAACAAGGCTATACAAGTCTATCTAGACTCTACACTGGCAAACAGATACACCCATAGGCTAAGAGCCTAGGCTATAGGTTATTAGGCAATATCATGCCTATAACCAACCATATTCACATACACAAGTCAAAATATATATCTAATATATAATACACATATTGACATAGCTATATAATATAATATAGACTACACATAACATATAGGCTACTATATGTATACTACACAAACATATTTATATCTAAATATATAATAGTACACACACATTACTATAATATATAGGATACCTACATATATATATATCTCACAAATATATATACATGTATATATTTATATATATATATATATATATATATATATATATATATATATATATATATATATATACACACACACACATATGTAGAGAATAGGAAAGGGGCACTTGTGCTCATGTGTGTGTGTCATGAGAGTGTGTAGGTAACCTGTGTTCAGTGAGGTTCCTGAAATCAGTGAGCACATGTGCTTGGGTACATGTGTGTATGATAAAATCTGAAAACAATGGGTGATATATGGCAGCTGTGTGAATGAGTGTTAGGGTGTGAGTGTAACAAGAGAACAGGAAAACAGTGCATTGCAAGGCTGAGAACAGTGTATCATGAGGGATAGGAAAATCAGTGAACAAAATGGCAGGAATCAATGAGCATATTAGGCAAAATCAGTGAGCTAAAACCCAATTCCTATGACAGTTAACACCAATGAATAATCATCCATTCAATCTCAGGGATCAACCAATCTCAGGTTCAGAAATTCATTTCAATTACAATTTTCGAAAAGGAAAGGAAATCAGTTCAGGATGTTCAGAGGCTTCATTCTCAGGTTTTTAAGAAATCCAGTTCAGGTTAAGGGAAGAAGCCATTCTCAAATTTAACAGTATGAATCAATGCATTCATTTCAGAAGAAAAGAATAATGTAATAGATGTTCTCAGTCACAAATTCAAAGCCCAACTCAAACCAAAACATCCCAAATCAAACACACAGCTAGAACTCATATAGGAGAACCATATTAGAATCCATAATATATAAGTCCTCATCAAAATGAATCAACATTCAGTTATAGTCTTAGGAAGAAATCAATCTCAGTTATCAGTTCAATAACATTCGACCAACACATTATCAAAAATCCTATTCCATATCAAAAAGCCTATTCTAAATAAGTAAGCATGAATTAAACATGAACTAAAATATGCGAAAAACATTTAACAGTGAGAAACATTACTAAAAACTGGGATTTAATGTTTAGAAAATGGGAAAAACCAATGTATCAGAACCTGTGTAGCCTGGTATCAGCCGAATGGCATTATTCTCCAATTCGAATCAAATCCCACATCAAAACCTAACTAACATGTAAACTTAATCTAATATAGATTATACATCATATTAGGATCTAATTTAGCAAATTAATTCATAATTTAAAACATTAAAACTGATTTAAATAGAGAACATAAACAGTACACTAGACCAACCCTCGTGCACGAGGTTCCAGTGCTCGTGCACACAACACGACACGACACAAATCTCGTGATCGTGTTCCAGTGTCGAGGGGGGCTAGGGCTAGGTCGGGGACACCCTGATACGTGTCTACGACACACGTATGTGCGATGTGACACATGTATCAGTGTCAAAAATTGGCTGTAGCCGATATAGTGTAAATCCAGTACACGGCTTCGTGCGTGTCCGACACGACACGAGAGGCCCTAAAACTTGACACACATGGTGTCAGTCTATGCCCCATCGTGTGTGTCAAGTATCACGTGTCCTAGTGGCATGTCCACTGTGCAAATGACTCCGAGCAGCAGGGCAAGGAAATATGCACGCGCGCGAGTGCAAATGCGTGTTCCCGTGTCCGTTGCGACACGACACGCCACCGAAATCAACTCAGAACACCAGAATCCCCTAAACAAGGTTAAAACCTAAATTTCTATTCAAAAGTTTTCCTAAAATCAGATCAAAATCCCCTTTGGGGCATTTCATCGAACAGTGGGTATATTGGACTGATACGTGTCCAAATGGGACACGAATAGGACACAAAATCCTACAGAAATCTAGGGTTAGCTAGGGGACAACTAGATCTAGGCTAAAATGCAATAATAATAGCAATTATTATAGGTTTTGAAGGAGTTACCTATAGGTGTCAAATCCTCAAAAAAACTCTAAAGAGGGGTGTTCCTCTTGACAGCCAAACTTCTCCAAATTGCTCCCAAGCTGAAATAATCTTCCATAAACAGCAAGAACAGGTGAATTAGAACCTAATGCAATTTGTTTGGATGGAAAAGGAATTAAATAAGATTTTCTAGGGATTATTGAAGTTGGAGACTCACCTCTTTCTCAACTTGCAAATATTCCTAATGGAGGCTAGCCCTAAATTCTAGGAGGGATTAAATAGGTGGGAGAATCCCTATGTGGCCGGCCATAGCTGGATTGGGCTAGGGTTCACTAGGTGTTGGGCTTTGGGCCTGTAAGACTTAAGTCACAAGTCATGACTTGTGAAACCACAAGCCATTTTCTATTCAAATCAAATCCTAATTTCTCTAAATAAATTCTAATTAGTTAATTATCACTAACTTAGGTCAAGCTAAGGTTACACACTCTAACCAAGTAGTCATCACCAAGGTTAGCCTCTAGGACAGTCTCCTAAGTCAACATTAGTCAAGGTCAAAACTAGCACCAAATCAATTATACTAAAAATCACTTAAAAATTCTAATAATTATAATTAATACTAATAAATCCCAATTAATTCCCAAAATTTTAAAAATAACCAAAATACCCTCAAGCTAGAAAAGTGGTAGTGACAAATCTACCCCCCTTAAAATAATTTCGTCCTCGAAATTAAAGGCGAAATTAACTGCTGAGAAGGATAGAAAAGTATACCTCAAGGTCCAAAAAGATAGGGGTACCGCTCGCGCATCTCATCCTCCCGCTCCCAGGTAGACACTCCTGGGGAATGATGCCTCCATGCGACGCGTACCAAGGGTATCACCTGGTTCCTCAGTACCTTCTCTCGGCGATCCAGAATCTCCACAGGCTGCTCTGGATAACTGAGGGTAGGTCCAACCTCAATCTCCGAATGATCGAGCACATGGCTAGGGTCAGCCACGTACCGTCTCAACTGTGATACGTGGAATACGTTGTGAACTCCCACTAGTGCAGGTGGCAAGTCTAGCCTGTATGCCACGTCACCGACTCTTCCGCTGATAACGAAAGGGCCGATGAAGCGCGGGCTAAGCTTCCTACCTCCACCAAAACGTATCGTACCACGAATCGGAGATATCCACAGAAAAACCATGTCTCCAACCTAATCACAAGCAAGGTCTCAAGTTACTAAAAATCAAACACGATCAATCAAACAAAACAAAATATAACCTACTTCTAATCCTATCTCTAAATCTGTACCTCAAACTCCAACGGCCTCCGGTGGCTATCGGCCCAGTACCGAAATGGGAAGTAAAGCGACTATCCCGATCTGAGATAATGCTGACGGAAACTCCGTGAATCCTGACTATCTGCCACATATACAACTCCGCAAGCCTCTCTGTAGACGTACCCACCTTGAATGGCAAGAAGTGGGCCGATTTGGTTAACCTGTCAACGATAACCCAAATCGCGTCTTTCCCTCCTGGTGTACGCGGCAACCCAGATACAAAATCCATGGTGATATGTTCCAACTTTCACTCTTGAATAGGCAACAGCTGCAATAATCCTCCGGGCCTCTGCCTCTCTGCCGTGACCTGCTAACAGACCAAGTATCTAGCAACGAAGCGAGCTACCTCCCGCTTCATCCCGTACCACCAGACATGTTCTTACAGATCCCTGTACATCTTGTTGGCACTAGGATGTATAGAGTACTGCGATCTGTGAGCCTCCTGCATGATCTGCTCCCTGAGCTTCCTGCTAGGCACACATAACCTGGAACCGTGCCTCAAGGTACCATCCTCTGCAAGTGGAAACTTGCCATCCACCAACCCTGCACGAACCTGCTCTCGGATGCACCGTAGAGCCACATCCTCGAACTGCGTCGCCTTCATCCTCTCCATCAAGTCCGACTGTATCGGAAGGCCCCATAACTGTATCTGCACTCCGAGCATAATCACCTCAATCCCAAGGCTCTCCAAGTCTGCAAGCAAGTGTCGATCCATAGTCAAACACATGGCTGTTGGATACCTACTCAAGGCATCGACAACCACGTTGGCCTTCCCTGGGTGATACTGAAGTGAGATGTCAAAGTCCTTCATCAACTCTAGCCATCTGCGCTATCTCATGTTGAGCTCTTTCTGTGTAAACATATACTTCAAGCCCTTATGATCTGTGAAAATCTCCACCCTCTCGCCATACAGATAGTGCTTCTACAACTTCAAAGCAAAAATTACCGTTGCAGCTCCAGGTCATGGGTAGGGTAGTTCTTCTCATGGGGACGTAATTACCTGGAAGCATAGGCAATCACCTTCCCATGCTGCTGCAGGACACAACCCAGTCCCTTCTCTGAAGCATCACTATAAATAGTGAATCCACCTGATCCTGAAGGCAACGTCAGAATCGGAGCTGTCGTAAGCCGCTTCTTCAACTCATCAAAAGCTGCATGACACTCCTCTAACCAAACAAACTCAGTATCCTTCTGGGTCAACCGAGTCAACGGCTCTGCAACTGTCACAACCCGCACCCTAGAGTCAGGGCACGAGAAGTGGGTACGTCCAGCCTACGCCGCAGTGTCGGCGGTAGAACGCTGTCCTAGGTTAATCATCTAACAATATAAAGTACCTGTACAGTTTATACTCTCCGAATGGAGGTGACAAACAGAAAATAATCTCAATCACATCTAGGTAGAGAAATGGAAGATAGATAGATAGACAGATGGTAACTCAAAGAGACAGTACAATAGATGAAATAAGTCCAAGTGTCTAGGATAACATAACATCAGAATGTCAACTCATAATACAATAAGTCTAAGAGTCTATACATAACTCAACATCTCAAAATACAACTCAGATGTGAGACAAAATGATAATATAGAAAGACTGCCTAGACTAAACTGGTCTAGACTACTGGAACAATATCCTCAGCTGCAGGTGGATCCTGCTGAGGGTCCACAACATAAGTATCATCTAGTCCTGCTCCATAATAGGTAGACACCAGGGCCTCCTCCTCATCCTCTGTAATATTTTCAACAGGTCCAATCAGGACAGGAACGAGCACAATACATCTCACGCAGTGCATAGTATGATAGGAAATATAAAGCATGCAATAGAGTAAAATACAGGAAACGCTGAAGGAAGATACATGTAGCAAAAGAGAGAACTGTAATGAAATATCTACTATAATAGAGAACTAGCAGTGTCTAGTGAGTCAGAGTAAAATATAGACATGTGAAATAGCATAGGAGATTCATGACTACAGCTAGGAGTGATTCATGACTACAGCTACTGGGGTAATATCCACATGACTATTTCCACTCCTCCATCCCCAATCAATACACAAGGATCCGTTCAAGTTATGTTAAGATTCATGATAAGCCCATAAATGGAAGATTCATGAGAGGCTCTGTGAGCATGAGAGTACATGAGTCACAAGCGATTCGTGAATCTATGAAAGCATAGAGATACATGATGATTCGTGAAAAGCACAAACATGCTGTATCTGATGCTCCCGATGGGGATAACATCTCATGAAAAGATCCATATAGTATCAATCCGTGATAACAATCGTGTCAGCATCAAGTAAAGTAATCTAGAGCAAGAATATAAATCCTGGCAAATATGAAATGGTCAGAGAATGTACTCGCCTGATAACTGAATGTCTGAAGAGGATATACTGTCTGAGGAGAGGTGTATGGCTCCTAATCAGAGCAATACAAGTCACAATGTATCCACAATGGTAAAAATAAAGTATACAATGCATACTACATAATTCTAGGTCAATCTGGTCAAAAGTCAACTCTTGGTCAACTCTAATAGTCAAACTAGGTCACAGGAAGTCAAACTAAGTCAATAAGGTCAAACAAGGTCAAACAAGTCAAATACTAGTCAACATAATCAATCTGGATCAAGTCTAGGTCAAACTTAGACCAACTAAGGTATTGGTCAAACAAAGACCAGTCAGCAAGGTAATTAGGTCAAACAAAGACCAGTCAATAAGGTAATTAAGTCAAACATGGTCAGACTAGTCAAACTAGTCAAAGTTAGGCCAACCTTAGTCAACTAGTTAGGGTTTTAGTCAAACTAGTTAAACTAGTCATTGTAGGTCAATCCTAGTCAATTCTAGGTCAATTAGGTCAAGGTTTGACCTAAGGTTGACTTTGGTCAACCTTTAGTCAACAAAGGTTAACAAGTAGGATTTTGGGCCTTTAGGGTTAGTTGGGTTAGCCCCAAAGCCATAGGCTAGTAGCCTAGGCCATAGGCTATTCCTATATCTAGAAGTCATACATATATATATATATATTTTTTTTTCATATATATATATATATATATATATATATATATATATATATATATATATATATATATATATGTATATAGATATATACAAGTGTCTACTACCTATGTATATATTAATATAGGCCTAACTATAAACAATACCCAAAACCCACATATTTATATATAATGATAACTAACCTACATACACATATATATATACATTTCATATATATATATATAGACCCATATACCCTCTACTATATATATACCCATATATAACCAAATCTATAGAATACTATATATACACCAATATATATATAACATATATATATATACATATATATTTACATATAACATATATATATATATATAGAGAGAGAGACTTAGAGTAAGAGAAAGAATGAGAGAGGGACAGTGAGAGAGAGAGGGTCATACAGGACAGAGAAAGGGGGAGGGGGTTCCTGATTTCTGAAACCAGGAATGCCCCAAACACACACACACACAGTCCATATATACACATATGTGTATATACCCCACAACTACACAAATACCCAACCAAATAACCTCAAAAATCACCCACACTCATACATACATATATACTACCCATACACATACTAAAAATATACTAATACATATATAAATCACATCAAAAATCGATTTGAAATTCACCTTTAAAATCTGGAAATAAATCCCAAAACTGGAAACTGAGACACTGTGCACCCGACAGTTGGTAATCCCAATTTCACCCACAAAATCGAGCTATGGCTCAACACTAATGGTTGGTAACTGACACCCCGTAGATACCCTAGTATCCTAGGTGCCTGACACGACACCACGACACGGATTCATGTGTCCAAACATTCAAAAACACTACACGGGTAAACACTGATACACGAACACAGTGCACAGCGTCGTGCACGTGTTCATGTGTCTCGTGGACACACCACGAGACACGACACAACTCGTGGTCACACACACGTGTAGCCGACACATAGGGCTACACGATGGTGTCATCACGAGGCACCCAAGTGTCGTGTCCGCGCGACACGACACGCTCGAAGTTGCCCTCGTGCGCGTGTGCACTGACAGCCCGTGTCCAGTGCGAGTGAGTTTTCTCACTCGACACGACACGAGGCGACACCAAATTTTGGGGGCATGTTCGAAGACATTGCCCCCTCGTGTCCACCAATTTTGGTGTGTCGAAGTGCCCTGTGCAGTGCGCACGAAGGGTGCGGTAGCAGGACACTGTGCGCGAGTCTCGTGCAGTGAGTTCGTGTCCGTTTTGGACACGGACATGACTCGGAAATGTGCTCAGTAGGTTAGGGTTGTGACCTAGAAGTCTAGGGCTACCAGAAAATATAATTTGTTTTACATTTTAATAAAAACAGATCCTTTGTGGCATTTCATCAAACAAGGTTTCCTAGTCTAGGATACGTGTCCGATACGGACACCAAATCAACTCTAAATCCTACCAAACTTGACCCACAGTTCCCTTATACCTAGATGCATGCAAATATGAAGAGAAAACACAAAATTAACAGGGTTCATGGGCATTTACCTATTTGTGCAAATCCAATAGAAAAACAAGGAGAGGGGGGTGTGTGTCCTTCAACTTGATGATACCAAAAGCTTGTAAAATCTGGTTTGCTAGCCTCCCTTAGCACCCTTGATGTTGTAGGGTCCCTATGCAAAAGACTAGAGTGAATTTGGTTCAAATTTGAGGAAGTTTGGAAGGTTTGAAGAAAAGGGAATTTTTGTAGGCTTAAATTCATGTAAAATGAATCATGAATGATACAATGGGTTATATAGGAAGGTGTAGGGCTAGGGGGGTGCCCTATGGCCGGCCAAGACAAGGGGGGTGTCCTTGGGTTGCTTCCAAGCTAAGGAAGGTTGACTTCCATGTAAAGGGGTTGATATTTTGAATGTTTTATGGAAAATATCCAATAAAGCAATATCAAGATATTTATCCACCTTTACCCAATGTAAATATCTATCCCCTTATCATTCTAGGTTAGTGGCTAACCTATGGGTTAGGGTAGACTAGGTTAGGGACTAATCATGATACTTAACAATAATTAAACAATAATAAAAACACATAAATCTAAATAATTCCAAATAATTCCTAGAAATTTACCAAAATACCCTTTTGGCCAAAAACTACTAATTTGGTGTTCTAAGCCTATGGCTAGGCTCTCATGGTCATGGCAACTTCTAGGTTAAGAAAAACTAGGGTTTACACTAAGTTATACTAACAAGATCACAAAGTCATAAGTCATGACTTAGCATGACTTAGAAGATGGTTCTAATTACACTAGAAATCACCATAAATCATATCATGACTAAAATACCACTAATAAATAATAAAAATAATAAATTTTCAATAATCCCCAATTTCAGAAAATAGGGTGTTACAAGTCTACCCACCTTAAAATAATTTCGTCCTCGAAATTTAGATGGTCGTACTCCTCCTAGGTCAAACCTCCAACAATCAAGGACGAAGCCACTACCTAGGCAACATACAAGGTCAACAAGTAAAATATGGGTAGTTGACCTATACTGGGTCATGTCCAAAAATTGGCTGGCGGTTTCAGGTCATAAGGTGTCCTAAATTCAAATCGAAGCCAAAAGTAACTCCATGGGGTAAATCAGGATGGAGTCTCGGGTCAGGAAAATCGTACTAAGCAAATGAAGCACACGATGGTATGCCTGAGTGGGACACTAAGGTCATGGGTGTAGTATGTCATGTCTAGGTCATGTATGTGAAGTCAATTTTGAGAAAACAACTAGTCTTGTGCTCCAAATTTAAAAGTCACGGTAATGTGTCTACGATGATCATAATTCAGAGTGGGAAAAGTATATGGCCTAAATTGAACCAAAAATCATGATAAAATAGTAGTGTAAAGGACAGGTTAGGTGGGACAGTCCTGGTCATAGGTATAGACTGGGAAAATAAGGAAACAATAAAGCACAGGGCTAAAAGGGCTACCATTCTATGGTCAGAGCTACTCTATCAAAAAGGCATAACATATATACACTAATTTATTTAAGGGAAAAATTCTTGACAAAAGAGTTTAGTCAAGAATTACATTAACAACTAAACTACTCCTACTCCTACTCCTACTCCTAAGTAAGAGATGAAGAAACAACAACAATCGACAAAATCAAAAGAACTAACAGGTCAAAACTGATCACTAATAAAGAACAGGTAGGAGCAGATGGAATTGGATTTCAAGATAGATAAAATGAAGCAAGATGGGAATGGAATTTAGAAGAACAGAACCTGCAAGCACATCGCCAACTGCCTGAGCATCCTCAACTGTCATGGCGTAAGCACGCCCCTGCTGACCTCTTCCAGCCTGCTGCTGAAATTGCAAAAATCTCTGCTGTTGTGGCTGTAACGGTCCTCTCTGCTGCTGTCCTACCGGAGCCTTGGCTCCTGCTCCTGGTGCTGCTCCCTGTGCTACTCTGCCTGTGAACTGGGAACACTCCCTGAGCTGGTGGTCTGCTGCCCCACATAGTAGGCACCAGCCCAACCTCTTCCTGCACTCTCCCCATCCATGTCCCGATTTCTTACAGTAGGGACAACTGGTAGTCTGCTGTCTCGGGGCCTGCTGCTGCTGCCTCGGCTGCTGATACTGCTGTGGCTGCCTCTGCTGATGCTGATAGTGAGGCCTCTTGGCCTGACCTCCACTGTTGCCTGCTCCCTGTGTATCACGGCCCCTCTTGAGCTTCAGCACAAGATCATCCTCAGCCGCCATCGCTCCTGCTAGAATATCCTCAAAGGTGGCATTCCTGTCACTCTTGGTCAAGGACTTGACTTCGTTGACCAAGCCCTTCCTGAACCTCCTCGCCTTTGCTGTCTCGCTAAGGCCCTCCACAAATCTGCTCAACCGACAAAACTCACCGGAATACTCCTCTACAGTCTGGTTCCCCTGAACCAGGTTCTCGAACTGGGTCTCCAAAGCACCGACTGCCTGATCCGGGAAAAACTTCCCCTTGAAGAGTTCCTTGAAAACTCTCCATGTCTGCCCTGGAGTGCCTACTCTCGGGTCCGTCTGATACCAGGTACGGGCAAGATCCCGCATCTGGCTGGCTGCTGCCTCTATCTGGAGTCCGGCTGGTATCTCCGCCAGTCGGAAGATCTCTTCAATGTGCTCAATCCAGTCATCAGCATAAAGAATCCCCTCTATCCCCAAGAAGTCCCTGGGGTTCATCTTCTTAAAGTCCTGAATGCCCGGAATCCTCTGCTGTCGCGGCTGTCCCAATCCTCCCTGCGGTTGGATAGCCAACCTCTCTATCGTCGCTCTAGCCAGCTGATGAACCTCATCTATGCCCCTGGTAAACTCCGTCGTATAACGCTGCTGCTGAGCCTGCTGCGACTCTAGGAAATGCTGGAAGTATGAAAACATCTGTGCAGCATCCACTAAACCAGATGGCATCGGCGGCTGGAACTGCGGCTGGTGCTGCTGGTGCTGCTGAAACTGTGGCTGACGAAACTGCGGGGGAGGCATGTCTGGGGTAGCTGGGATGGTCCTCCGAATAAGTAGAGGTGCAACCCTAAATGTGGCAGAAGCTCCCACATGAGCTGGAGTAAGGGGAGCTGCAGTCCCCAGGTCCTGGAGAGCTGGACGAGAGGTGGCAGACCTCTCAGTGGTGTCACCTGGACCGAGACGCTGCGATCGTGTCTCCACCATCCTGAAGACAGATCAACAAGAAAATCAATGCGGAGAAGAAACGATATAGTCAAAGAAGACAATTTATTTCAAAAGAAAGACAATATCAGCAAGAATTTAGATAGCAGAAATTTAGATAAGAGTTTTTTCTAATGTGATTGAGTACCTCAACTACATCCTATTTTCTACTGCAGGCTGAGGCGATACTCTAGTTCGAATACCACCACATAAACTGGACCTGCATGGGCCACCACTAAAAATGTGTCACGACCCGCACCCTAGAGTCAGGGCACGAGAAGTGGGTACGTCCAGCCTACGCCGCAGTGTCGGCGGTAGAACGCTGTCTTAGGTTAATCATCTAACAATATAAAGTACCTGTACAGTTTATACTCTCCGAATGGAGGTGACAAACAGAAAATAATCTCAATCACATCTAGGTAGAGAAATGGAAGATAGATAGATAGATAGACAGATGGTAACTCAAAGAGACAGTACAATAGATGAAATAAGTCCAAGTGTCTAGGATAACATAACATCAGAATGTCAACTCATAATACAATAAGTCTAAGAGTCTATACATAACTCAACATCTCAAAATACAACTTAGATGTGAGACAAAATGATAATATAGAAAGACTGCCTAGACTAAACTGGTCTAGACTACTGGAACAACATCCTCAGCTGCAGGTGGATCCTGCTGAGGGTCCACAACATAAGTATCATCTAGTCCTGCTCCATAATAGGTAGACACCAGGGCCTCCTCCTCATCCTCTGTAATATTTTCAACAGGTCCAATCAGGACAGGAACGAGCACAATACATCTCACGCAGTGCATAGTATGATAGGAAATATAAAGCATGCAATAGAGTAAAATACAGGAAACGCTGAAGGAAGATACATGTAGCAAAAGAGAGAACTGTAATAAAATATCTACTATAATAGAGAACTAGCAGTGTCTAGTGAGTTAGAGTAAAATATAGACATGTGAAATAGCATAGGAGATTCATGACTACAGCTAGGAGTGATTCATGACTACAGCTACTGGGGTAATATCCACATGACTATTTCCACTCCCCCATCCCCAATCAATACACAAGGATCCGTTCAAGTTATGTTAAGATTCATGATAAGCCCATAAATGGGAGATTCATGAGAGGCTCTGTGAGCATGAGAGTACATGAGTCACAAGCGATTCGTGAATCTATGAAAGCATAGAGATACATGATGATTCATGAAAAGCACAAACATGCTGTATCTGATGCTCCCGATGGGGATAACATCTCATGAAAAGATCCATATAGTACCAATCCGTGATAACAATCGTGTCAGCATCAAGTAAAGTAATCTAGAGCAAGAATATAAATCTTGGCAAATATGAAACGGTCAGAGAATGTACTCGCCTGATAACTGAATGTCTGAAGAGGATATACTGTCTGAGGAGAGGTGTATGGCTCCTAATCAGAGTAATACAAGTCACAATATATCCACAATGGTAAAAATAAAGTATACAATGCATACTACATGATTCTAGGTCAATCTGGTCAAAAGTCAACTCTTGGTCAACTCTAATAGTCAAACTAGGTCACAGGAAGTCAAACTAAGTCAATAAGGTCAAACAAGGTCAAACAAGTCAAATACTAGTCAACATGATCAATCTGGATCAAGTCTAGGTCAAACTTAGACCAACTAAGGTATTGGTCAAACAAAGACCAGTCAGCAAGGTAATTAGGTCAAACAAAGACCAGTCAATAAGGTAATTAAGTCAAACATGGTCAGACTAGTCAAACTAGTCAAAGTTAGGCCAACCTTAGTCAACTAGTTAGGGTTTTAGTCAAACTAGTTAAACTAGTCATTGTAGGTCAATCCTAGTCAATTCTAGGTCAATTAGGTCAAGGTTTGACCTAAGGTTGACTTTGGTCAACCTTTAGTCAACAAAGGTTAACAAGTAGGGTTTTGGGCCTTTAGGGTTAGTTGGGTTAGCCCCAAAGCCATAGGCTAGTAGCCTAGGCCATAGGCTATTCCTATATCTAGAAGTCATACATATATATATATATATATATATATATATTTTATATATATATATATATATATATATATATATATATATATATATATATATATATATATATATATATATATATATATATATAGATATATACAAGTGTCTACTACCTATGTATATATTAATATAGGCCTAACTATAAACAATACCCAAAACCCACATATTTATATATAATGATAACTAACCTACATACACATATATATATACATTTCATATATATATATAGACCCATATACCCTCTACTATATATATACCCATATATAACCAAATCTATAGAATACTATATATACACCAATATATATATAACATATATATATATATATATATATATATATATATATATATATATATATATATATATATATATATATATATATACATATATATTTACATATAACATATATATATATAGAGAGAGAGAGACTTAGAGTAAGAGAAAGAATGAGAGAGGGACAGTGAGAGAGAGAGGGTCATACAGGACAGAGAAAGGGGGAGGGGGTTCCTGATTTCTGAAACCAGGAATGCCCCAAACACACACACACACACAGTCCATATATACACATATGTGTATATACCCCACAACTACACAAATACCCAACCAAATAACCTGAAAAATCACCCATACTCATACATACATATATACTACCCATACACATACTAAAAATATACTAATACATATATAAATCACATCAAAAATCGATTTAAAATTCACCTTTAAAATCTGGAAATAAATCCCAAAACTGGAAACTGAGACACTGTGCACCCGACAGTTGGTAATCCCAATTTCACCCACAAAATCGAGCTATGGCTCAACACTAATGGTTGGTAACTGACACCCCGTAGATACCCTAGTATCCTAGGTGCCTGACACGACACCACGACACGGATTCACGTGTCCAAACATTCAAAAACACTACACGGGTAAACACTGATACACGAACACAGTGCACAGCGTCGTGCACGTGTTCATGTGTCTCGTGGACACACCACGAGACACGACACGACTCGTGGTCACACACACGTGTAGCCCACACATAGGGCTATACGATGGTGTCATCACGAGGCACCCAAGTGTCGTGTCCGCGCGACACGACACGCTCGAAGTTGCCCTCGCGCGCGTGTGCACTGGCAGCCCGTGTCCAGTGCGAGTGAGTTTTCTCACTCGACACGACACGAGGCGACACCAAATTTTGGGGGCATGTTCGAAGACATTGCCCCCTCGTGTCCACCAAATTTGGTGTGTCGAAGCGCCCTGTGCAGTGCGCACGAAGGGTGCGGTAGTAGGACACTGTGCGCGAGTCTCGTGCAGTGAGTTCGTGTCCGTTTTGGACACGGACACGACTCGGAAATGTGCTCAGTAGGTTAGGGTTGTGACCTAGAAGTCTAGGGCTACCAGAAAATATAATTTGTTTTATATTTTAATAAAAACAGATCCTTTGTGGCATTTCATCAAACAAGGTTTCCTAGTCTAGGATACGTGTCCGATACGGACACCAAATCAACTCTAAATCCTACCAAACTTGACCCACAGTTCCCTTATACCTAGATGCATGCAAATATGAAGAGAAAACACAAAATTAACAGGGTTCATGGGCATTTACCTATTTGTGCAAATCCAATGGAAAAACAAGGAGAGGGGGGTGTGTGTCCTTCAACTTGATGATACCAAAAGCTTGTAAAATCTAGTTTGCTAGCCTCCCTTAGCACCCTTGATGTTGTAGGGTCCCTATGCAAAAGACTAGAGTGAATTTGGTTCAAATTTGTGGAAGTTAGGAAGGTTTGAAGAAAAGGGAATTTTTGTAGGCTTAAATTCATGTAAAATGAATCATGAATGATACAATGGGTTATATAGGAAGGTGTAGGGCTAGGGGGGTGCCCTATGGCCGGCCAAGACAAGGGGGGGGGGGGTGTCCTTGGGTTGCTTCCAAGCTAAGGAAGGTTGACTTCCATGTAAAGGGGTTGATATTTTGAATGTTTTATGGAAAATATCCAATAAAGCAATATCAAGATATTTATCCACCTTTACCCAATGTAAATATCTATCCCCTTATCATTCTAGGTTAGTGGCTAACCTATGGGTTAGGGTAGACTAGGTTAGGGACTAATCATGATACTTAACAATAATTAAACAATAATAAAAACACATAAATCTAAATAATTCCAAATAATTCCTAGAAATTTACCAAAATACCCTTTTGGCCAAAAACTACTAATTTGGTGTTCTAAGCCTATGGCTAGGCTCTCATGGTCATGGCAACTTCTAGGTTAAGAAAAACTAGGGTTTACACTAAGTTATACTAACAAGATCACAAAGTCATAAGTCATGACTTAGCATGACTTAGAAGATGGTTCTAATTACACTAGAAATCACCATAAATCATATCATGACTAAAATATCACTAATAAATAATAAAAATAATAAATTTTCAATAATCTCCAATTTCAGAAAATAGGGTGTTACAGCAACCCAGAAGAAATCCTGCATAAATCTTCTATAATATCCTGCCAGCCCCAGGAAACTCCTGATCTCTGCCACTGAAGTCGGCGCTGTCCAAGCCTCAACTGCTGTGATCTTCTTTGGGACCACTGAGATACCATCTCTAGTCACCACATGACCCAAGAAGTCAACCCTGTCTAGGAAGAACTCACACTTCGAGAGCTTGCCATACAATCTCTCCCTCCTGAGTGTCTCCAGAACCACTCTCAAGTGCTCCCCGTGCTCCTCCTCTGTCTTGGAATATACCAAGATATCATCAATGAATACCACCACGAACTTATCCAAGTACTGGTGGAACACCTTGTTCATTAGGTTCATAAACACTGCTGGTGCATTGGTCAGCCTAAACGGCATAACCAAAACTCAAACTGCCCGTACCGCGTCCTGAAAGCGGTCTTGGGAATATCTTCCTTCTTCACCTTCACCTGGTGATAAGCTGACCTTAAATCAATCTTGGAGAACACCCGAGCTCGAGATCATCGATCCGCGACAGTGGGTATCTGTTCTTAATCGTCAGGTTGTTGAGTGCCATGTAGTCGATACACATCCGTACCGACCCATCCTTCTTGGGTACGAAGAGTATCGGTGCACCCCAAGGTGATGAACTCGATCGGATGAAGCCCTGGTCCTGCAACTCATCACTTGCTTCTTCAGCTCCACCAGTTCACTGTTGTTCACTTGATAGACATACTGAAAAATCGGTTTCACGCCGGGAACCAAGTCTATCGAGAACTCTACATCCCTGTCTAGTGGAAGCCCTGGCAACTCCTCTGGAAATACGTCCATAAACTCTTTGATCAAGGGATGTGGAGCCACCTGCTCCTCAACTGATGCTCCACAGAAGACTCCGCCGTCCTGCTCTGCCTGCCGCCGGGTGTACTCAAACTCTGGCTCTTCTGGCGCCCCAAACAAAACTCTACCCCCTCGGCAATCAATGCGGACGTGGTGTCTACTCAGCCAGTCCATACCTAATATAATGTCGTAGTTCGGTAGTGGCATGACGAGTAGACTCACTTCCAACTCTCGGCCTCCCAATATGACGCTCCGTCCTCTGCAAACATCACTCACGAGGATGACCCCACCCCCGGTCGTGATCTTGCAGGTCCTAGGCAATGGTTCAGAAACCAGACAGTGTCTAATAGCATACGATACTGACACAAAGCTGTGGGAAGCCCCGGAATCAAAGAGTGCAAATGCTGGAATGGAGTCGAGAAGAACCGAACCTGCTATCAGCTCTTCGATGGCCTCTACATCCTCAGCCGCCATGGCAAAAGCTCGCCCCTGCTGTCCACCTCGTGCCTGCTGCTGGTGCTGATGGAACCTCTGCTGTTGGTTCTGCAGTGGCCCCCTCGGCTGGCCTGCTGGAGCCTTGGCTCCACCTCTCTGAGCTCCACGTCCAAAAGCCCCAGGGCAATCCCTCAACTGGTGATCTCCCGCACCACAAAGTAGGCACTTGCCTAGCTTCTTCCTGCACTCATGGATCATATGCCCCGGCTTCTTACAGAAGGCACAAACGACTACCTGCTGCTGACGGGGTATATGCTGCCCTCTCTGCTGCTAGTGCTGTACCTGCTGAAAAGGTGCTCGATCCTGCTGCTGATACTGCTGCTGGTGTTGCTGCTAATACTGCTGAACTGGCCTCTATGGCTGTTGATGCTAGAAGTGAGGCCTCTCGGCCTGCCCCTGACTGCTGCTACCACCCTGGAAGTCACGAGCCCTCTTCTGCTTCAACCCTAGGTCGTCTTCAGCCGCCATAGCCCCAGAAAATATCTCAGCAAATGTAACGTTTCGGTCGCTCTTAGTCAGCGATCGAACCTCTCTAATCAAGCTTCGGCGAAACTTCCTCGCCTTCATCTTCTCAGTCAAGTCATCTATGAAATGGGCCAGTCTACAAAACTCTCCAGCATACTCAGCTACCGTCTGGTTCCCCTGAACCAGACCCTCGAACTGTGCCTCGATACCTCCCAAGGCCACATCAGGAAAAAACCGCTCCTTTAATAGCTCCTTGAACTGGGCCCAAGTCTGGCTCTCAACTCCCACCGTGGGATCTGTCTGATACCACGCACGGACCAAGTCCTGCATCTGACTGCCCGCCGCCTCGATCTGGAGTCGAGCTGGTATCTCCGCCAGTCGGAAGATCTCCTTGATATGCTCTATCCAGTCGTCTGTATAATGGATGCCCTCTGTGCCGAAGAACTCTCTGGGATGCATCTTCTGGAAGTCCTGTATGTCCTTCTCGCTCCGACGGGGCTGCTGCTGGGCCCCCTGAGCAGTAATCATCTCGACTGTAGTGCGAACCAGCTGGTGTGCCTCATCGATCCCCTGACGGAAATCGGTAGTCTGCTTCGTCTGCTGCTGCTGGTGGAACTCCAAAATCCTCTCCACGAAGGAGAAGAGATGTGCAGCATCTACCATCCCCGTAGGCGGAGGCTGCTACGGTGGGAGGATCTCAGGAATCACAATGCTCGGCCTCCTGACTGGTGGAGGTGCTCCTCCAAAAGCCGCAGAAACACTGACTCCTGAGGGTTGCACTGGCCCTGTTGCACCGGGAGTTGGCTGCTGCTGAGGTCGAGAGGTGCTAGACCCCTCTCCAGCGTCTTCCAGCCCAGGGCGATGCGATCTCGTCTCAACCATCCTAGAGACACAGATCAAACAAGAAACAATTACTAAGAATGAATCGAAATATCAAGGGAGGACAGTTTAAATTTCTAAGGAAGACAATAAGCTTCAAAATAGATATACGAAATCTGATAAGGAATTTTCCTAGTATGATTGAGTACCTTAAAAAATATACTAATTCCTAGTGCAGGCTGCAGCGATATTCTAGTTCGAATACCACTACATTTTCAACCTAGCCCTGCATGGGCCACCACTAAAAACGTGTCACGACCCGTACCCTAGAGTAAGGGCACGAGACGTGGGTACGTCCAGCCTACGTTGTAGTGTCGGCGGTAGAACGCTGTCCTAGGTCGTAACAACTAACGGTTTAAGGTAATAACAGTTATACTCCCCGAATGGGGGTGACATAACAGAATATATCTCAATCACAGCTAAGGTAGAATACGATAAGATAGAATGATATAAAAGATGCAAGATCCAAATCCACAAGAAATACAATAGAGAGAAAGCTAAGTGTCCAGATAAACTCCACTAACATCCAGAAATAATACAGATCCAATATATACAACTCAATCTCCAATACTATGAAATAAGATAAAGATATCTATGGAGCAACAGTCTCTACAGCTATGGGATCCGACTAGAAGTCCGGATCGCAAGTGTCCTCTAAGGCTGTCCCATAGAAAGTATCTAAACAGGCCTCTTCCTCGTCTTCTGTAAAATTTTCAACAGGTCCAATCAGGGCGGGAACAAGCACATATCTCTCAAAACAGTTCATAACAAGTTAGGAGTATAAAACATGCAATAGAGTAAAATACCGGAAATGCTGAAAAGGAAGTACAGAAAAACAGAAGATATTTGTAACTGAAAGTAAATACATGATAAGTAAAGACTGTAAGTGGCTAAGTGATTTAGAGTACAATATGGTTATGTAAACGGCTTAGGAGCACATGAATACAACTAAGAAGCACATGAATACCTACTGGGGATAATGATCACATACCAATTCTACTCACCCCGCCCCAATCAATACACAAGGATCCATTCAAGTTACGTTATTGGCACATGAATACAGCTAAGATACGTGAACTCATGTAATGAGTAGTACATGAGGCACATGATAGTACATAAAAGCACATGAGAATATGTAAATACATGAACTAGTACGAGTACAAGGAGTACCTGATGCACATGATAAAGTACATGAACATGAAATACCCGATGCACCCGTAGAGGGATAACATCTCAGGAAAGGATCCATGTAGTACAAATCTGTGAAGATACGTGTCAGCATCAAGTAGAGTAATCTAGAGCAAGAATATAGTCCAGACAGGTATGAAAAGATCAAAGAATGTACTCGTCTGCTATCTGAATGTCCAAGATGAAAGTACTATCCGAGGAGTGGTGTCTGGCTCCTATTTAGAACAGTACAAGTCACAACAAGTTCAGAATGGTAATAAGATGCTCTACAATGCATTCTACATGAATCTAGGTCAATCTAGACCAAAGTCAACTCTTGGTCAACTCTGGTCAACCCTAGAAGTCAAACTAGGTCAACCAAGTCAAACCTAAGTCAAACAAGTCTATACTTGTCTAACTAGTCTATTCTAGGTCTAACAAGGCTATACAAGTCTATCTAGACTCTACACTGGCAAACAGATACACCCATAGGCTAAGAGCCTAGGCTATAGGTTATTAGGCAATATCATGCCTATAACCAACCATATTCACATATACAAGTCAAAATATATATCTAATATATAATACACATATTGACATAGCTATATAATATAATATAGACTACACCTAACATATAGGCTACTATATGTATACCACACAAACATAATTATAACTAAATATATAATAGTACACACACATTACTATAATATATAGGATAGCTACATATATATATATATATCTCACAAATATATATACATGTATGTATATACACATATGTAGAGAATAGGAAAGGGGCACTTGTGCTAATGTGTGTGTGTCATGAGAGTGTGTAGGTAACCTGTGTTCAGTGAGGTTCCTGAAATCAGTGAGCACATGTGCTTGGGTACATGTGTGTGATAAAATATGAAAACAATGGGTGATATATGGCAGCTGTGTGAATGAGTGTTAGGGTGTGAGTGTAACAAGAGAACAGGAAAATAGTGCATTGCAAGGCTGAGAACATTGTATCATGAGGGATGGGAAAATCAGTGAACAAAATAGCAGGAATCAATGAGCATATTAGGCAAAATCAGTGAGCTAAAACCCAATCCCTATGACAGTTAACACCAATGAATAATCATCCATTCAATCTCAGGGATCAAGCAATCTCATGTTCAGAAATTTATTTTAATTACAGTTTTCTAAAAGGAAAGGAAATCAGTTCAGGATGTTCAGAGGCTTCATTCTCAGGCTTTTAGGAAATCCAGTTCAGGTTAAGGGAAGAGGCCATTCTCAGATTTAACAGTGTGAATCAATGCATTCATTTCAGATGAAAAGAAGAATGTAATAGCTGTTCTCAGTCACAAATTCAAAGCCCAACTCAAACCAAAACATCCCAAATCAAACACACAGCTAGAACTCATATAGGAGAACCATATTAGAATCCAAAATATATAAGTTCCTCATCAAAATGAATCAACATTCAGTTATAGTCTTAGGAAGAAATCAATCTCAGTTATCAGTTCAATTACATTCGACCAACACATTATCAAAAATACCATTCCATATCAAAAAGCCTATTCTAAATAAGTAGGCATGAATTAAACATGAACTAAAATATGTGGAAAACATTTAACAGTGAGAAACATTACTAAAAATTGGGATTTAATGTTTAGGAAATGGGAAAAACCAATGTATCAGAACCTGTGTAGCCTGGTATCAGCCGAATGGCATTATTCCCCAATTCGAATCAAATCCCACATCAAAACCTAACTAACATGTAAACTTAATCTAATATAGATTATACATCATATTAGGATCTAATTTAGCAACTTAATTCATAATTTAAAACATTAAAACTGATTTAAACAGAGAATATAAACAGTACACTGGACCAACCCTCGTGCACGAGGTTCCAGTGCTCGTGCACACGACACGACACAGATCTCGTGATCGTGTCCCAGTGTCGAGGGGGACTAGGGCTAGGTCGGGGAAACCCTGATACGTGTCCACGACACGCGTGTGTGCGATACGACACACGTATCAGTGTCAAAAATTGGCTGTAGCCGATGTAGTGTAAATCCAGTGCACGGCTTCGTGCGTGTCCGACACGACACGAAAGGCCCTAAAACTTAACACACGTAGTTTCAGTCCATGCCCCATCGTGTGTGTCAAGTATCACGTGTCCTAGTGGCGTGTCCACTGCACAAATGACCCCGAGCAGCAGGACAAGGAAATCTGCGTGCGCGCGCGAGTGCAAACGCGTGTTCCTGTGTCCGTTGCGACACGACACGCCACCGAAATCAACTCAGAACACTATAAACCTCTAAGCAAGGTTAAAACCTAAATTTCTATTCAAAAGTTTTCCTAAAATCAGATCAAAATCCCCTTTGGGGTATTTTATCGAACAGTGGGTATATTGGACTGATACGTATCCAAATGGGACACAAATAGGACACAAAATCCTACAAAAATCTAAGGTTAGCTAGGGGACAACTAGATCTAGGCTAAAATGCAATAATAATAGCAATTATTATAGGTTATGAAGGAGTTACATATAGGTGTCAAATCCTCAAAAAAACTCCAAAGAGGGGTGTTCCTCTTGATAGCCAAACTTCTCCAAATTGCTCCCAAGCTGAAATAGTCTTCCATAAACAACAAGAACAGGTGAATTAGAACCTAATATAATTTGTTTGGATGGAAAAGGAATTAAATAGGATTTTCTAGGGATTATTGAAGCTGGAGACTCACCTCTTTCTCAACTTGCAAATATTCCTAATGGAGGCTAGCCCTAAATTATAGGAGGGATTAAATAGGTGGGGGAATCCCTATGTGGCCGACCATGGCTGGATTGGGCTAGGGTTTACTAGGTGTTGGGCTTTGGGCCTCTAAGGCTTAAGTCACAAGTCATGACTTGTGAAACCACAAGCCATTTTCTATTCAAATCAAATCCTAATTTCTTCAAATAAATTCCAATTGGTTAATTATCACTAACTTAGGTCAAGCTAAGGTTACACACTCTAACCAAGTAATCATGACCTAGGTTAGCCTCTAGGACAGTCTCCTAAGTCAAAACTAGTCAAGGTCAAAACTAGCACCAAATCAATTATACTAAAAATCACTTAAAAATTCTAATAATTATAATTAATACTAATAAATCCCAATTAATTCCCAAAATTTTAAAAATGACCAAAATACCCTCAAGCTAGAAAAGTGGTAGTGACAAATCTGGAAGCGTGAGAATGGGTGCCGTCATCAAGCCTCGCTTAAGTTTCTCAAAAGAATCCTGGCACTCTGCTGTCCAAGCGAAATGCACATCCTTGCGGGTCAATTGGGTCAATGGCGCTGAGATCCGAGCAAAGTCCGAAACAAATTACCGGTAGTAGCCGGCCAAGCCAAGAAAACTACGGACTTCTGCAACTGTGCTGGGTACTGGCCACGACTCAATAGCCATGATCTTCTGGGGATCCACTTCTACTCCTCCTCTGGTGATAATATGACCCGAGTACGAAATGCGATCGAGCCAGAACTCGTATTTACTGAACTTGGCATATAACTGGTGCTCTTGGAGAATCTAAAGAACCACTCGGAGATGCTGCTCATGCTCCGCTTCACTCTTGCTATAGAACAGGATGTCGTCAAGGAACACAATCACGAACTGATCCAAGTAAGACATAAAGATGCGATTCATGAGGTCCATGAATACAGCGGACGTGTTGGTTGCTCCAAATGGCATAACAAAAAACTCCTAATGCCCATATCTAGATCTAAAAGTTGTCTTCAGGATGTTCTGCTCTCTGATTCTGATCTAATGGTATCCTGAGCGCAAATTAATCTTCGAGAATACTGCTGCCCCTTTGAGTTGATCAAACAAGTCATCTATCCTCGGGAGAGGGTATCTGTTCTTGATTGTTACTGAGTTTAAGGTACGATAATCAAAACATAATCTGGACGTACCATCCTTCTTTTTCACAAGAAGCATCAAGGCTCCCCAAGGCGATCCACTAGCACGAATGAATCCCTTAGTTCTGAGTTCTTCAATCATCTTGTATAATATCTCTAACTCTGAAGGCGCCATCCTGTAGACTCTCTCTGATACTGGGACTGATCCGTGAATCAAGTCGATGGTGAACTCGATCTCTCGCTCTGGCGGCATTCCTGGAAGCTCTTCTGGAAAAACATCTAGAAACTTCTCGACTATCCGAGGTACTGGAGGAGAAGGTTCAACTTCACCTCGGGAGAAGGAAAACTCTGGCTCATCGGAAATGCTAAAATAACCCTACCAATGTGGTAGTCTATCCTAGCATACTGGTCCCTCAACCAATCCATCCCTAAGACCACATCATAATCGGCTATCGGGAACTCTATCAACCTAGCGGGGAACTCTCTACCGCTAACTACGATCTGACACGAGAAAAACACTCTATCTACTCCCACAAGTCCGTTACTAGTAAGTATTTTGAGCCTTACTGATAATGAATCGGGCTCCAGTCCTATCCGTGTCGCGAATCGTGAAGACATAAATGAATGTGAGGCACCAGAATCAAATAATACTGAAGCTTGGACAGGTGTTGATGAGAATAGTACCTGCCACTACCTCACCTGGTGCTATTCCTTCCTCTTCCATGGTCAAAGCCAGCACTTGACCATGTCCCCTGGGTGTAGGTCCCCTCTGCTGAAAACTTCTATGCTTGCTCTGGATCAGGGCTTGGGCATACTACTGCGGCCTCTGCTGCTGGAATGCCTGGGCCTGCGTCGGCAACGGCCTCGAGAACAGGTACTGCAGCTGCTGCTGCTGCTGCTGGACTGGTGCTGGTCCTCTAACTGAAGGACTAGAGATGACTGACAAAGAGGAACTCCCCCTATTCGGACAGTTCCCAACCCTGTGGTCCGGGGCACCACAAACCAAGCACAAACCCTGTGCTCTACGACACTCTGATACCACATGCCCCGGCTTCCTGCAGTGTGAACATCCCACTGCGAAAGACTACTTCTGTTTCTGCTGCTGAGGATACGTCGGGGCAGAATGCTAAACCGTCGTCACTGAGGCCGCCCACCTCGGAGCTCCAATGGTCAAAGCCCTAGCCGCCGGGGCTGGTGCTGAAGACTGATTCATCTGGCCGTGGGATCGCTTTCAACCCCCGGTCCTATCCACAATCCTCTGAGAGGTATACTCATGCCTCCTGGCTGCTCTCAAGAATGCATCAAAAGTCTGATGCTCAAACTGCTCTACTGCCAATAAAATCTCTAAATGGAGCCCCTGCTGGAACCTCTGGGCTCTATCGAACTCGATTGCTACCAAGGTGGTTGCAAACTGACTAAGTTTGGAAAACTCGGCCGCATATCCGTCGACCGTTCTGCCCATCTGCTTCAGATTGGTGGACCTTGTCTGTAGATCGTATCGATCTACAGCATCAAAATACTTGGTCTGGAATCTCTTTCTGAATACTGACCAAGCAATGGGTGCCACTAAAACAACGGCTTGTGCCGCCCACCAGCTGCGGGCAAGATCCAATAGCTGCAGGCGCACCATGGCCACCTTCTCGGCTTCTGGAGTCCTGGCTTCTTCTAGAATTACCTCTGTGTTCTAAAGCCAAGCATCAGCAGCGATAGCATCTTTACTGCCGTCGAAGAATGGAGGGTTCGAGCGCTTGAAGCTGTTGGCCGCGCTGTTACCCTGATGACCTCCTCTGGTCAAAGCATCTGCTACCACCTGGTGCAAGGCATCTCCTCGCTGATCATGGGAAGCTAATAATGACCTGATGAGACCCACCAAAGTGACATCATCAGGTTCTACAGGCTGGACGGGTCGAACTGGTGGCTCTCCTCCAATAGGTACGACCCTGGAGGCTACTCCTGAATGCTGGGCTTGATCGCCAGGTTGCTGCTGGTCCATAGGTGGTGTTCTGCCTCGCTGATCGGTAGGACCAGGAACAATATTGCTGAAGAAGACGACATAAGGAACAATAAGGAAGGACCAGGACAGATCAACGATACAAGCATGTGATCAGGTCAAGATTCTAGGAATCTAGAAGATATGAGCAGAGATCAAGGGCGAGTACTGATGGAGACATCTATTTGGTAAACCCTCACATATCTTGATTTTCAAGACCTGTATTGGCCACCACTTAAACCATGTCACGCCCCAGAACCAGAATACTGGAGAGCGGGGGCGTACATAGCCAGCTACGTATATTGAAGTGCAACCCACCTCGCTATACGGTCACGGCTGTCTAGATACATAAGGGTTTAACTACAATCCATCAGTCGCCTATGAACAAGCCTATTGTCTCAATCTCAAGCAAGCAATAATAGTCACGATGATGTCAGAGCACCAAATATATAATAGCAAGGCGTCCCATACATTACATATTCGGATGATCATGAAGCTAGTCATATAAAATGTCAAGACTAGCAAGAGCTTCAGTCATACATGATCAACCCTAGGATTTGTCAATCATGTTACAGCCCGTAGGCAGATAGTAAATAAAGGTGCAGTACGATCTAACACGGGCTCGCCGGCTAAATGCCTCAAAAGAATAATTTACAATAAAGTGGGAGAACAAAAGAAACCCACTCGTTGTCGGGGTTTCGCCTGGTGGTCACCATCTGGTTGGAAGACAGGTAGATCCTCTGGTGCTGCTCCGATATCTGGCCATATAAAACCAGCTGGATCAGACCTCAGTAAGAGCAAGCGCCACAAAGGAGGCTTCACTTAGGAACTAAAACCAAATAGTAATTGTAAAGATACTGATAATAACAGAATAACAACAGTAGAATGAGTACGAGAAAACCATTCAAGTAGCTAGATTGTAACCCTTAAACCAAACAAGGACCGAGGTTGCAGCCCTTCACCTGAATAGAAACCCATCTCAAATAATGTTGGTAAGGTAGAACATAATGAGCTCATCATAGGGTGAAATAAGACAATAAATGAAGAAAGGTAACAGAACTACTCCGGGAGCCAGGTTACAACCCTTAAACCAAACAAGGACGGGGTTGTAACCCTTTGCCTGAATAGAACTGGACCCCTGATCTTTATTGTTGAGGCAAGCATAAGTAATCATGTTATTGAAGTAAGGTAAAACATGACAAGCATGACATGGAGAGCAATAAGACAATAAACAAAGAGAGGACACAGATCTGCTCCGGGAGCCAGGTTACAACCCTTAAACCAAACAAGGATCAGGGTTGTAACCCTTCGCGTGAACAGAACTGGACCCCTGATCGTTATTGTTAAGGCAAGCATAATTAATCATGTTATTGAAGTAAGGTAAAACATGACAAGCACGACATGGGGAGTAATATGACAATAAACGAAGAGAGGGCACAAAACTGCTCCGGGAGCCAGGTTACAACCCTTAAACCAAACTAGGACCGGGGTTGTAACCCTTCGCCTGAACAGAACTGGACCCCTGATCGTTATTGTTAAGGCAAGAATAATTAATCATGTCTTATCACAATCTTGTACAGGATCAAGACAAGACTAAGCTGAGCTAGACTCCATCCAATCAATCACGGCCAAGGAAAGAGTACGGCTTGCTACTTTAACTAACTAGGGTTATCACAGGCCTAGTTACTAGCAAGATGCAATGAGATTATCCCAACAGCCACAAGCCCTGCAGACCATCTAGGTTATCCGGGTCGAATGTTCGTATATGAAGGGTGCACCACATGACTGTGTGCTGGAAATGTGCTCTACTCGTCGGTAGGCTACAAGTCCGATAGTACGCCTAAATAATGGGATTGCCTGTAGCTGAGAAATCTCTTCATGACTACTAAATTATTCTAGCTTATTAGCCTTAGTCAATTACAGTAGGTACCCCTGACCGTGGTATTCAGGGATCCCCATCCTAGACATGATGCAAGACAGTACTGGTTTATTTGCACAAACACAATTGTCCACGGTGTCCAGGTCATTCATACTTGTCATGTCAGGCTAACTGTCATAACAGCCTGTCGTGATATATCATGTCAGTTACTTGTTAAGAGTGCGCCACGGCGGGCCACTATCGTGTCCAGGGAACATATCAGAACTACATGACATAAGCATAAATAAGACATTTCTATTTAATAATAATAATAAAAGACCAGAGCTATAAAAGGCCACACGACTAGGAAGAAACTAGGCATATGCGGCTGGGGGTGAAGGATCTCATGCGGCTGGAATGGCAGGGCTCATACGGCTGGAAAGGGGCGATCCCATGCGGCTTAGATGAAAGATCTTATGCGGCTCGCGGGGAGCAAGGCTTTATGCGGTTGAAGATGAAAGGCCCCATGCGGCTCAGGGGAGATGAGTATATGCGGCGCTGGGTGACTGGGCATATGCGGCTAGAAAAAGGAGCAGTATCATACGGCTAGGAAGTACTGTGGGCCTATGCGGCTCAAAGCGCCGAGCACATGCGGCTGAATCAATAAGTATATGCTGCTTGGGGTAGCCTTGGTCTTATGCGGCTGAGAAGGGTCGGGGCTTATGCGGTCAGCGGAAGAAACATTTCATGCGGCTGGGAATTGTCAAAGCCTTATGCGGCTAAAAGTGACCAGTTCATATGCGGCTAGATTCAAAGGGAGTCATATGCGGCTGGGTACACTTCATACGGCTGTGAGCAGAAGTTCACGTGGCTGCATTGTCATACGACTGGAAAAGCTTGCCGCATAAAGTTCCATATGGTCAAGTGCTCCATGCAGCTGAGAGACTGTGCTTCTTCTCCACTGGTCCGAGAGGAAGAACAATGAAGTCCACGGTTTCAAGGCTCATAAATCCTTCATCCGAAGTCGAAATTCGGACTTCCATAGGTCAAAATGAGGTAGAATCGAATGCTCTACGACATGGAACCATCAAAACTTGAAAATAACAATACTAAGTAGACCAAATCCCAAGAAATCCAAAAATACTATAAACTTAGATCTACACAAATTGAACCAAGGAAATTAGAATTGCAAAATATTAAAGTGTGTTAGAATCTCGAGGAGAAGAAAATAGAAAAATAAAATTTGGGTTCCTTCATGAAACAAGCTGTACTTGCCTAATAGCTCTCTCTCTCTCCCTGGTAGGTGAAGAAGTAATGGTGGATAAGAAAAAGAGTAATGAAGGGAGAGAGAGAGAGAGAGAGAGAGAGAGAGAGAGAGAGTGAGGGAATGGGTTAATAAATGAAGATGGTGGTGGTAGGTTTAGGGGTTCTCCCTTTGGTTCATGATGAACCAAGGCAACCCAAGCCTAGCCGAACCGACCCAAAATAAACCAAGCCATGAAATTCCAAGATAAGCCAAGCAAGGAATCATGTAATACAAGATAAAATACGTACACGTATTCCAAAATACGTAATACGAACTACAGGCATTATATTACTTCAATCCTGACTGGATTTTTTTTAGATGACGGTTTCCCTACCTATTACATGCCACAAGGTTTACTAGGCATAGCTCGGGAGACTCTAATTCGGAAAGGTTTAGCTCCAGCTGAGGAGGCTTATCTAGCGACTCATTTAGGCTAGGTTTGAACTGGATTTGTCTCTAGTTGATGACCAATGGCTTATTATTATTTTAGTCTTGTATTTGAGATTGTTGGCTCCTAGACTATCTAGACTTGTATTATTTTTTTAGATTTCTCTGGATTTTTTATTTCATGTTGTCCTTATCTTTTCGTGCTATTACTTCCTTATAGTATTATGATTGAGTATGGATATATTGTAATTTCTTGTCCTCCGTTTGGAGATGACTTTCTCGACAGATTTTGATATTTATATGTTAGTGTTGGTGAAGAGGATATAGTGTATCTTGTTGCTAGTACTTTGTTACAACCTCCACCTTGTTACAACTAATTTGTTGTAACCTACATCTTGTTGTTACCTACTTGGTTACAACTAACCAATAGTTTAGGAGCCAAACTTGCCTATAAAAATATGCTCTCTCTCATTGTATTGCAAGAGTGACAAAACTAATGAAAAGCTTTCCTCTTCTCCCGTAGATGTAGGCATTGCCGAACAATGTAAGTTCTATGTGTTCTATTTTTGCTCTCTCTTTTTAATACTTGTTTTTTATGGTATCAGAGCCAGGTTCTGATCCTGGGACCTGTGGGTTATGGGCCCACCACACTTCCGCTGCGACGACTATGTGAACATTGCCATAAACCCTATCATACAAAGGATCGATGTTAGGATTTGCATCCCCATCATACACCCACAAAGGATCCAAAACGACGAGTGGCTAACAATGCCACTACATCTGTGGCTAATAGCACTACACTTGGTTCTGAAAAAAAAAGTTTGGTTGGAGAACTGACCAGAATGCTTCCAAAATTTAGTAATGTTGAATCGTGCTCCGAGCCATCTACCCATCTGACAGGTAATCTATATGCTCTCACTTCCTCATTGTTTCAGTCATCAGATTGGATTATTGATTCTGGTGCTACGAATAATATGACAAATGATACGAATAATATGACAAATGATTCTGGTGCTAACAATGCCACTACATTTCATTTCCCGGGACAAAAAAATGGTGTCAATAGCTAATGGCACTACTGTTCTTGTTCTTGTATCAGGAAAACTATCTTTTTTTCATCACCACCCTATGACTGATGCTTTATATATACCGTCATTTCCTTTAAAGTTGCTTTCGGTTGCTAAAGTTACTAACGATCTAAACTGCAATGTCATTTTTCCCCCTTCTGATGTTGTTTTTCAGGATCGAGTCACGGGAAGGACGATTGGTAAAGGAGTATTATCTCATGGTCTTTATGTTTTGAAAAGTGCACCTCAAGCTTTTATTTCTCAAACAATGACCCTTTGTCATAAGCGTTTAGAACATCCGTCTGCTCGCTCGTTATCCCATATTTTTTCTCATCTTGTTGCTCAAAATAATCTTTGTGAGGTATGCCAATTTTTGAAGCAGACTCGATTACCTATTGGCACCTCGACCAATGTTACTGCTGCACCATTTGAATTAATTCATTCTGACGTTTGGGGACCTGCCCCAATCGAATCTTATGATGGTTTTAAATACTATGTAACATTTATTGATGATTTTTCAAGAGCCACTTGGATTTATTTACTCAAACATAAAAATGAAGTTGTCTCAGTTTTTCAAAATTTTTAATCCATGATTCTCACTCAATTTTTGGCTCGCATTAAAATCCTCCGCTCTGATAATGGTACCGAGTACACTATGAATCTTCTTGGTAACCATCTTCAGAAGGAGGACATCATTCATGAAACAAGTTGCGTTGGCACTCCACAACAAAATGGAGTTGCAGAACGAAAAAATTGGCACCTTTTAGAAGTCACACGAGCACTGATGCATCAAATGAATGTTCCTAAACGATACTGGTCACATGGTGTTCTTATAGCTGCATACTTAATAAATCGACTTCCGAGTCGAATCTTTGATTTTAGATCACCAATCGAAGTTCTAAAAAGGCATAAAGTAAATATTTCTCATTTGAGAGTTTTTGGGTGTCTTTGTTTTGTGCATGTTTTACCTATCCAAAGAGATAAACTTGACTCTCGATCAATAAAATGCATCTTTTTGGGATACTCCTCTACAAAAAAGGTTATAAAGGCCTCGATCCGACATCAGAAAAACTTTTTATCTCACGTGATGTGAATTTTTCTGAGAATATACCTTTTTTTCTCAAGTAATGATGCGCCGCAGGGGGAGAACACACACATACCGTTACCGGTTATTGAAGATTTCGCAAGTAGTGTTGCACCGCAGGGGGAACACACTCACACCGTTACCGATTGTTGATGAGGTGTCTTTTGATACCTCTGATACTCCACCACCTTCCGATATCGAGCCTACTCTTCGCAAATCTACTAGAGAGCGACAAACTTCAACAAGACTACGAGACTTTTACTCCTATCATACTTCCTCTAATTTTATACAAGATTATTTATCTTATGACTCCATTTCTCCTTCTCATCGTACCTTTCTTAGCAAAATTGTTACTGAACCAACCAATTTTCATGAAGCCAATGCTCATGAAGTGTGGCGGAAAGCAATGGAAGAAGAACTTCAAGCTCTTGCCGATAACAAAATATGGAAAATAGTAAAATTGCCTTATGGAAAAAAACCTGTTGGTTGCAAATGGGTATATAAAATTAAATACAATAGTGATGGATCAGTAGAAAGGCATAAAGCTAGGTTGGTGGCTAAGGAATTTATACAAACTTATGTAATACACTATAAGGAGACCTTTGCACCTATTGCAAAAATGAGCACTATTGAGTTTTATTATTAGTTGCTGTAAATTGTGAATAGAATTTATATCAAATGGATGTTAAAAATGCATTCTTACATGGCGATTTAGTAGAAGAAGTTTACATGAAGTTGCTCCAGGACACCTATGTGAAGCCCAACCAGGGATGGCATATAAACTACAAAAGGCCTTGTATGGCCTAAAACAATCACCAAGGGCATGGTATGCCAAGCTCAGTTCAGCTCTTGTAATAAATGGTTTCAAAAGAAGTGTCAATGATTCATCATTATTTGTTAAAAAGAATGAGAGTCTAGTAATAGTTGTACTTGTATATGTTGATGATCTTATTATAACAGGGAACAATGTGGAAGCGATCAAGATACTCAAATCTAATTTGGAGCAACGATTTGCTGTAAAGGACTTGGGAAGTCTAAAATATTTTCTAGGTATGGAGATTGCCTACTCACGTAAAGGTTTATTTCTTAACCAACGTAAATACTGCTTGGATTTGCTAAAGGAAAATGGAAAACTTAGGGCTAAAGCAGTTCCAACTCCTGTAGATACCTCTATTAAACTAAGTTTCGAAGGTACATCTTTACAGGATATTGAGCAGTTCCAACGTCTACTAGGAAGACCAATCTATCTTACTATTACTAGACCTGATATCTCTTATGTTATAAGTTTGATTAGTCGTTTTATGCATAAACCATGTGACAAACATCTACAGGAAGCAAATAGAGTTCTCCAGTACTTAAAAGGGTCTCCAGGTCGTGGCATTTGGATGAGAAAAAATGGACATATCGATGTTGAAGGATACACAGATGCAGACTTAGCTGGTAGTCAGACGGATAGATGCTCTACTACCGGATTTTGTACCTTCGTTGGTAGAAATCTTGTAACGTGGAAAAGTAAAAAACAATCGGTAGTTGCACGCTCCAGTACAGAAGCTGAGTATCGATCGATGGCCTCCACATCAAGTGAATTGTTTGGCTTCATGCACTATTATGTGATTTGGGATTTAAACCCTCTTTACCCATGAAGATGTATTGTGATAACCAATCGGCCATTCACATTGCATCTAATCCTGTGTTCCATGAGAGGACCAAACATATAGAGGTTGATTGTCACTTTGTTCGTGAGAAGGTGAAAGAGAATACTATATGCACACCCTACACAAGAAGCAAAGATCAGTTAGCCGACATCTTTACCAAGGGTTTGACAACAGATCGGCTTCAAGATATTTTGACCAAGTTGGAATCAATTGACATTTTGCACCAACTTGAGGGGGAGTGTTGGAGAAGAGGATATAGTGTATCTTGTTGCTAGTACTTTGTTACAACCTCCACCTTGTTACAACTAATTTGTTGTAACCTACATCTTGTTGTTACCTACTTGGTTACAACTAACCAATAGTTTAGGAGCCAAACTTGCCTATAAAAATAGGCTTTCTCTCATTGTATTGCAAGAGTGACAAAATTAATGAAAAAGCTTTCTTCTTCTCCCGTAGATGTAGGCATCGCCGAACCACGTAAGTTCTGTGTGTTCTATTTTTGCTCTCTCTTTTTAATACTTATTTCTTTAGTTAGTTTAGTAGACCTAGATTGCGTTTTACCGTCGATGCTGCAGCGTAGGCTGGGCGCTGTCATGCACTCGTGCCCCTATACCAGGTGCGGGTCGTGACAAAAGGAGATACTTACAATGCTTGAAATGCAATAATACATTCCAATGATTAAATAAGACTATTGTTAGTGACAATAACAAGTCTGAAATTCTTGTTCAAATTGTAGTGAACACAACTTTAGAGTAGTTGTGTAAAAATTTGGATAAGGATTTGCTATGTAAAGTTGAATGTATGAAATCTTGTACTTAATCAACTATTTGAATGCAACAATGTTTTGAAGAAAACAGATTATTACTTTATCACAAATTGATTGTGTGCTTATGATGTCATAAAGACATTGTCACGACCCGCTCCCGAATAATCGAACACGAGTCGGACACGCCCAGCCTTCGTAGTTAGACACGACGAAGTAAGCTGTACCAAGCTAGGGAAATCTAACCAGATAAACATAAATATGTACAATCACAGCATCTAAAAACGTTCCCAGAAAGATCACCATAATCCATAAATCCAGATATCATAAAGGTACCAGAATCAACAGGAATGAAAAGTGCTATGAACTCTAAAGTCAATATCTAAAAGTAAAGCTAAGTAGTCTAAACCTGAAGCCTCAAGCTAAGTCTCATCCTGCCCAGCTAATATCCTGGGCTATGGCCCATAGAGTAGAACAATATCCTGCAAGCACCTGCAACATATCCTAGTTAGGAGCGGAGCTAAGTATATCCAAGGAAATGAACATGAACATCATGGTATGAATCAAGAAACAGGAAATATATATAAGTACAGAAAATGAGACAAGACATAAAACTGAGCAGGAATACTGAAAGTAAAACAGGGAACATGGTATGAGTCCTGAGCTTGAAATACAACCCGAACATGAAGTACAACCTGAATTATGAAATAAAACCTGAACATGAAATACAACCATGAATCCTGAAATACAACCTGAATCCTGACATGTACAATATTAAAATACATCTAGATTGTGATCGTCTTGGGTAGATGCAATGAACATAAAATGGTACGGCTTTGGCCCCGCGTGTACGGTACGGGACCCAAGCTATTCACATGAGTAGTAACAGGGTTTGATCACATATCTATAGTATTTCCCCTCCCAGACACAAGTAATACATAAAACATGAAACCAGACAATGCCGTGATACATCGTGTCAATCAAGGAGATACAAGAATGGATATGCAAGACATGAGAAATGAACAAATCCGAGGAGTATACTTTCCTTCCTCAGGGTGATCGAGAAAGGGATGTATAGCTGGAAATCCTTTTGTTAAATAATTTACAAGTAATTAATAAACTGGCTAAATCTAATTTGGTTTATTTAACAACTCTATCATGACTAATCAAAATACGTTAGCTTAGCCCTCTACTTAAAATCTATCTCATAAATCAATTCCCTATCATTGCTACAAAAATAATTTAAACACAAGTTATCATGAAATATTACATCCAAGTTTTAGTGTAATACTTCATGTAGCATGTGAACCACTAAATCTAGCTAACCCAGTTTCTAATACTCTCACCCTTATATTTCACAAGTTTGGCCAACCTTCTAAAATTTGGTAGACTTGGTAAGAGAATACTATGAACTTGTATTCATGAAGTAATACTTGTTTAGACTGAGATCAATCAATCTCAAACCTTACCCTAGGTTCTAGTAGAAACCAGTCCTTAGTGGGACTGGTACAACCAGTCCAATAACACTGATGGAGATCAGCTCTTTACAGCACTGGTATGCATCAGTCCTTCTCAGGACACACATTCTCACCCATTCTCAAACCTGCTTCTACTTGACAGTTCCCTATTCAGAAAATAAAGGACTTCAAAGCTTTATAATCACTAGAGAACCCTACCTTAATATTAACATACTGGTTGATTCTATTCCAAATTAAGAATTAATTCTTGAAAGAATTTAAAGTCTAACCCTTAGTTAAGCAAATTACTATCTAAAATACTTATAAGGCATATAGGTTCTTATATTCTGAATTTATGTAGTATAGCAGCCCCTTCCTAGTATTACACTTAGGTTCAAACCTAGTAACAATAGGAAAATGGACACAGGGTTGAACTCCAGGATCCTCTTAACAGACCTCCTATATAGAATCCAAACAAAACCTTCCCAAGCCCTTCCCTCAATCAAAAGCTGAAAGTTCAGGAAAAAAAACTTAAGGGACCAAACAAAGAGGAACTTACAACTATTCTTCCCATAAATCTAACACCAGTATCATGAACTATAAGTGAAAAAGCTAACTGTCTTAAGAGCAAAGTCAGGTAGAACTAAGTTGGACCAAAAGTATTAATATAGAAATCTCGACTTTAATTAAGATACTAAAATACAAACTCAGATTCAGTCTAAATTGAAATCATCACGCCTACTTAACCCAAATAAATTACAATAATCGAGTCATACAAATGGAGAATTATACAGAATTACTCTACCAACATAGGTATACAAGCTAACCAACAACATAACCAACAACCAGTTGACCTCCTTCACACTATACTCAATTACAATCCTGCTATTCCACTGCACCTGACACCAACAAAAAGATAGGTTGGGTACGCACGCAGCTCTGGACACGAACACGACTCCCCTGCATCCCGACATCAATACGGAACACTGCTGGCACGAACCAAACTTGAATATGCACCCTGCTCTGACACGAACTGCACCGACACGTACACAGGACACCACCCTACCTGGACACAGGCCTGAATTGGACATGACTAACTTATCAATTCCATGTATCCCGCTCGATCCCAGTCCCAAATCAAAACCATAATCAAAACGTTACACTACTCGTTTATTAAGAAGATAGACGTTTACCTGAGATATCGATCCGATCCAGAGTACAGATAACCCCCAAGGTGTCGGACACGATCTCTCCGTCCAACTATGATCTCGAGTTCTTCCTCAGCATTGCCTCGAGCAGTACCAGTACAAAGAAAACAAGAAGAACTCAGATCAAATACATAGTAGGTTCTATTAAAAAAACCACAATTGTAAATTGATTGATCGATCTGATCAAAACATATCCACAAGAGAAACAAGAAAAGAGGGAAGAGAACTCATCGCCGAGAAATACCTCACCACTGGGAGTGGTTCCACCTTCAATCGCCGGAGAAACAAACACCGCTGAGAGGGTTCACTACCAGAATAAGTCGTTTTAGCGATGCCTAAAGACATCGCTAAAACGATAAATTTTGTCGCTAAAAATATTTAGCGACGAAATTACCGACGTTTTGGGCTTGTCGCGGAAATGTAAGTCGCTGATCTTCAAAACGTCGCCAAACGTTGCTAGTACCGACGTGTACCGACGTATATATATGTCAGTATATTACCGACGTCTACCGTCGTGTCGTCGGTGGTTTAGCGACGTGTTCAAAGTCGCTACACGTCGGTAAAATCCTGGGAATTTATCGACGTTTACCGTCGTTTAAAATGTCAGTAAATGTCGGTAATTCCTGGAATGATTACCGACGTGCACCGACGTTCTCCGACGTATAAGGACGTCGGTAAATATCGGTACCCTGGAAAATATTGCAGATTTATCGACGTTTATCGATGCAAACGTACGTCGGTGGACGTCGGTAAACGTCGGTAAACGTCGCTAAATCTGAAAAAAAAATACAGAATGTCCATTTCTCCATGCAGTTTAAAAAGATAACCATTTCTCACTATAGAATAGGATCAAAACAATCACAGAATGTCCAGTTCTCAGAATGTCCATTTCTCACTGTACACAGGTTTCAGTCCCTATAACCAAGTCTACGACAATCACACAATGTCCAGTTCTCAGAATGTCAATTTCTCATTGTACAAGGGTTTCAGTCCCTATAACCAAGTTTACAACAATCACACAACAACAAGTATCCAACAAACCAAGTCTACACCAAATAACAAAGTCTACAACCAAATAACCAAAGTCTACACACAACAAACAAATAGAATAGGATCCAAACATCCAAATCTACACAACCAATAAATATCCAAGTCACAAACAAAGAATGAAACAAACACAAACAAACAGTCCTAACTAGGACTACTAGAAATCTGGTGCAGGAGGGGCACCGCCGCGACGAAGGGATAAGAACAACTCATACTCCTCAAGTGAAATCGATACCGATGGAGCAGGCAGTGACGTCGATGGAGTCGGTGTCGAAGAAGAAGACGGTGGAGGCGGCAGAGTCGACGACGATGAAGACGCACCCGGAGGACCAGCACGCTCCAACGCTGTAAGTCGCTGGTGGTATGAATCCATGATAGATAACATTTTATCACTGCTCTGGACCATCGAATCCTGCGCCAATCTCAGCCTCTCGGCCATGGTCACCTGTCATGTCTGCAGCACCGTCACCGTGCGCTCTAACCCTCCAACGGTGCGCTCTGTCCTCTCAGTCGTCTCTATGAGGTCCATAATGCTGCGGTCGAGCGTATCCAATCGTGCTAGCAGCGCAGGATCGTCCGTAGGGTGCTGAGACTACTCCTCGATCCGTCGTAGCAGGTCGTCACGGAGAGACTCCATTATCTGGTAGATTCGAACAGACTCCTGGGATGGCTGTGGACCATGCACACTAGCAGGAGATGCCCTAGAGGACTAGGTCACAACTAGGGCGCCACAGGATCCCGTACAGTAGTACGTACCCCTACGGAGTCCACCAGCAGCGGTCATCCACAGCTCGTCCGCCGACGGAGCTTGAGTGGGCTGCGAGGAAGTATCGGCCTCTCCTGCATCAGGTGCACTAGCAGTCGCCCGTTCCCGCAGCCTCTTATACTCGGCCTAGAAAGTATGGATAGTACTCTATAATTTCTAATTTCTAATTAATGTACTTATTATTACTAACTACATGAATATTTATTTGCATCATATTTACTAAGTTATATTAAAATTGATACGAAGTATTAAATTAAGATAATGTATTGTAATACTTACATAAGTCTGCTCGGCCCTCTCGTCAATAAGGTCACCGCCGCGACGATGGGTGGCCAGGAAGACGGTCACCATGTCGGCGTTACCGACCTTCCTTACCTGTAATTAAATATATTATCTTAGTAATAATTTATCAGTTTTGTATTCAAATAATATTTCTAAAAGAGGAAGACATACCAGACGACAAAAATGTTTCGTCATCGGAATCGACCCACCGCACCACTTCGAGGCATGTTGCCTAGCCGCCTTGGCCTTCTCTGACTTCTCCTTGTACCTTGGCTCGTCGAATCGAGCCTTTATCGCATTCCACTGATCAGGGGTGATCTAACCTTGGGTCGGCTTTCCGGCACGATCACGATCCTTCTGATCATTGATAGCGTCGCGGATCAGCTTGGCAGCGACGGCAGGAAACATTCCCTCGATAAGCTCGGCCCAGTGCGGTGGATAGAAAAACATATCCTAGAAGAGCGCAAACCAAATATTTATCAGTTATATATAATATACAAAAATTATATGATTCATGTTAAAAGCAAATATATTTTAACCTTGAAGCGCGCAAACCAGAAGGCCTTCCTCTCGTCCGGAGCATCAGAGTAGTTAATCCACGCACCACCATAATTATGCCTCAGTATGTGGCCTAGACGTCTCTGTACCTCTGGGGGACGATATCTATACAAACATATTATATTCATGAAAAAAGTTAATTTATGATAAAACAGAAAGAAAAAAATTATAAACCAAAATTCCTACTTTGTACCGTCGGCCCAGATCTCCGTCCTCCTCTCCTCCGGAGGTGCGCATGCATCATCTGCATGATGCTGGTCGGCCGTCGACGCCGTCGCCTCAGCCGTCGGTGCAGCCTCCGTCATCTGCTCATCCGTCTCCATCGTCGTATCAGCAGCAGGAACGCTAGACGGACGAGCACTCTCAACAGGCCTGGAACTACTCATCCTAGGAGATATGCCACGTGACGTCGTCCCAGCAGGCCCAGCTACTGTCCGATATAGAGGAGTAATCGACGACAAGAATCCAGAGCTGGTACCAGTAGGAGATACCGAAGGAAAACTTCGTCCTCTAGCAGTACCTGTAGAAAGTACCGGAGGATCATGACCTCGTCATCCCCCTCGGAACACTCCGCGATGACCTGCCATACCTGATAACAGCATATGATAATACAACAAATAATAGAGACTAGAAATATGAAAGTACAATAAATAATAGAGACTAGAAATATAAAAGTACAACAAATAATAGAGACTAGAAATATGAAAGTACAACAAAGACAAGATAATAACAAAGTCAACATATGATGATCATTCTACAATAAACATCTAAGTCCAGATAATATATTCTAGAAGAAACATCTAAGTTCAGATAAGTATATCTCTCTCAATCATCTTCAGAATAATCATCTTGTTCGTCTTCCTCGACCTCATCTTCCTCTTCCTCCTCATCTTCACTTTCATCTTCACCTTCGTCGGCTTCGTCTTCCTCTTCGAATAATTCTACATCTTCTACATTATGTGTCGTGTAATGCGTAACTTTCGTGGAGTCCATATCAACAATATTGGTTACAAGTGGTAGCTCGTCCTCCTGGTAAGCTTTTTCGTCAACATTAAAAGTATCTCTAGCTTTAGTCTTGCATACTGCCCACCAGTCAGACTTCGTTGCTCCCCGTCTCGGATAAGCTGTGAAGTACACGAGCTGAGCCTGAGTTGCTAGGACAAACGGTTCATAGCCTTGATATCTACGTTTGTAGTTTATATCCACAAGACCATGCTTGTCAATTTTCCAACCTTGATTTTCAATCGGATTGAACCATTCACACTTGAACAACACGATCTTTGTAGGTTCTCTGCCATTATTATATGACAACTCCACAATCTCTCGCAAGATGCCAAAGAAATCATTTCCTGGATCGACGTCTTTGTAGTTCGAAGACTTGATACACAAACAACTGTTTTTCGTGGAATCAAGATCCAGGAAGTCGTATCTGATCGGAGCATTTGTCGACTTGAACCGAAAGCCATTGACACAGTAACTTGGCCATATTTTAACAAAAGTAATTGGTCCCTTGGCAAGAGATCTAATTAATTCAATCTCGGGTGAAATTAGACGATCGACCTGAATATCAAACAAGCGATAATAAGTTATTTATTATGCAGTTGCATTAGAAGAGGCCAGTAATTACCGAGCTACTTACATATTCGCTCAACCAAGAAGGAAAATGATGTCTCATTTTTTGTTCTAATGCTTCGTCTGTTAGGTAGGGTCTAACCAGCCTCAACTCATCATTAAATGTGCTGGAAAATAACGAAGCAACCGCTGATTAGTACAATAATATTAGCTTATACTATTACATTGAGATGACGTAAACTCATCATCCTGAGTTACTTACCCCTCTTGCTTTTCCACTTCATCCTTATCGCAATTGAGTAATACATACAACTGAGCAGGCCTTAGCTCTTCGTCATTCAAATATCTCTTCTTTATTTTTCCCGAAGGCTTTTCGGACGCATTGAATACTTTCAGTATTCCATCATTAAATTCTTGATATCCGTCGTCGTTTCTCGGAGACCTCGTTCTATTCGTAGTAACATGAGGTTTAAAATAGGAGGACCAGAAATTTGTAATCTCCTCGAGAATATAGGCTTCACAAATAGAACCCTCGATCCGAGCCTTATTTTTTACCTTTTTTTTAGATGATTCAAATGTCGCTCGAATGGGTACATCTATCGATATTCGACGGGTCCACCAACACGTGCCTCGTAGGAAAGATGAATCGGCAAATGCTCCATAGAATCAAAGAATTCAGGAAGGAACACCCTCTCTAGCTTGCACAGTGTTACCGCAATGTCCTTCTCTTGCTTTTCTAGATGATCAATGAGCAATTTCTTAGAACAAAGGTCCCTGAAGAATATGCTAAGCTCCGTCAATGGATCCCAAACTGCCTGCGGTAAGAATTCCCAAAATACAATCGGAATTAACCGCTCCATGAATACGTGACAACCATGGCTCTTCATACCTGTCAGTTTGTTCTCCTTGAGGTCGACGCATCTTCTCAAGTTCGAAACATACCCATCTGGAAATTTTAGACCTTGAATCCACCTACAAAGCCTCGCTTTATCCTCCTTCTCCAGTGAGAAAATTGCCTTAGGCTGCTTCAACTTCCCATTTCCGTCCTCTATCAAATGCAATGCAGGACGTCTACATATTTCTTCCAAGTCCAATCTAGCCTTTGGATTGTCTTTCGTCTTCCCCTTTACGTCCATTACAGTATTAATTATGTTTTCAAACACATTCTTCTCGATATGCATGACATCAAGGTTATGTCTAATCAGATTGGTGCTCCAATATGGAAAATCCCAGAATATACTCCTCTTCGTCCAGTTATGAGTGCGACCAAATTCGTCACGCTTGTAGCCCGTGGCAGGCTTCTCAATAGCTCTTAGTAAATCTTTTACCTCTTCCCATATCGTGTATTCGGGCCACCTTGGCAGGGGACTAGCCTTCTCCACAATGCCAGCACGAAAAACATTTCCTCCGGTACGGATGATCTTTCGGGCAGGAATTGTCGATGACAATCGAAGAAGCACGGTTTACCTCCGTATTTCAAACGGAAAGCCTTAGTGCTGTCCATGCATTACGGACATGAAAGACGACCATGCATGCTCCATCCAGATAACATTCTATAGGCCGAAAAGTCGTTGATGGTCCACATAAGTGCTGCCCGTATCTGGAAATTTTGATTTCTAGATACATCGTACATGTTGGAACCTACTTCCCACAGCTGATTCAACTCATCAATCAACGACTATAAATACACATCGATGTTCCTTTTCGGATTGTTCGGACCTGGGATAATAACGGTGAGGAACATATACGGAGTCTTCATGTACATCCAAGGCGGTAGATTGTACGGGGTGACGATCACAGGCCAACACGAATACTGGGATCCCGAAAGTCTGAATGGGGTAAAACCGTCGGAGCAGAGACCCAATCTGATATTACGCTAATCAGAAGCAAAATATGGATACTCTCGATCAAAGTGCTTCCATGCTTCTCCATCAAATGGGTGATCCAACACTCCTTCGGTATGTTCCCGCTTATGCCAACTCATATTTTCTGTAGTTTCCTTCACCATAAACAACCGCTGCAACCGCGGCGTCAACGACAAGTAGTGCATCGAAGAGGTAGGCTTCCTGGAACCGACAGACTTTCCTCTACCACATGCCTTGTAGCGATCGACACCACAAAATCTGCAGACATCTTTATCCTTGTCGTCTTTGTAGTACAACATGCACCCATTGCGACAGGCATCGATTTTTTTGTATCCCATCCAGAGCGATCTAACCATCCTCTTAGACCAGTAGAAGTCTTTAGGCAACTTCGCACCCTCAGGCAAGATTTCTATAAGCAACTCCATAAGACGGTTGTAGCAATCTTGCGACATGTTAAAATCGGACTTGATGCTCAACAATCTTGTAACAACCTCCAACGGTGAATAATCCTCACAACCAGGATATAATGGAGTCCTTGCATTCTCCAGCAACTCCATGAACTGTGCAGCATCGGGGTTCGGTGCCTCCTCAAGTGTATCATGATCATCCGGATCGAAACTAGGCCCGGCCGTATCGAAAACCATGTTCACCAACCCATCATCGTAAGGAGCATTGTTATGGACATCCATATAGGGCTCGTACTCTGATGCTAAAGACACAAGTTCTCCGTGCTTGCTCCACTGATAGTAATTCGGCGTTAAACCCTTCGAGTATAAATGATACATCACATCCACTTCTGGATGATATTTCAAGTTGCGACATCTCACACACGGACACTTAATTTTGGTACCGTTCATATACTGAGGGAACGCCTTGGCAAACTGCAGGAACTAGTGTACACCCTCTATGAATTCATCCCGCACACCGCACATGTCATCAGGATGACGGTTGTACATCCAAGTACGATTCTGCAGATAGTAATTCAGCTCCATAATTCTGTAAGATAGATACATCAAGGTAGTGAATTATATGCAAATGTCAAAGCTTTGAAATAGTAGCTCAACCGAGGGATAGAGTTAATTGGAGGAAGTTACTGGGGAAAGTGAAGACCGACATGAACTGATGACGCACGAAAATGAGGGTCTCAAAGCTGGAACAAGTCAAGTTGTGCTTTGGAAAAAGAACTCTTGCAAGCTCTTTGTTCACAAAGCAAGCTATAAATAGAGAATACAGAACAAATAACGAGTTCGTAACTCAAGTATAGAGCATACAAGAGTCGTAAACTCGAGAGATGTTCCGCATTCGTTATATCTTGCTTTGTGTATAAAGAGCTTAACAAGAATAGAACATATCCAAAACACAACTTTACTTGTTACAACTTTGATCCCTAAATTCTCGTTTGTCAGTTCATGTGGTCTACACTTTTCGCAGTATATGTACACATGACATTTTACGTTAAATGGTCAGAGATTATCGGTCATCTTCTTTTCGCATTGCTAACTTTTGTTTCGCGTGTTTGTGCGTGCGGTGGTCAGGGATTATCGCGGCGGCATATTGAATCTGATGTTGGCAAATCAGTTAGTTTAGAATGTTAGGTTGCAGATATTGAAGTGGATAGAGGTAGGTTGCAGATATTAAAGTGGATAGATGGATATTTGTATGAGTTAGCTTCAGTAGAAAGACTGTGACTCTGCATGAGTCATATTAGAGGAGTTACTTTGCATAATCATATACTAAGTATAAGATATGGGTTAGGGCTTAATGGGCTAAGCTAAGCTAGGAGTCCAATAACACCAATAGTAATGTCTGTAACTAGGGTATTTGTGAATATTATGTATCAATATGAGAATAAAGTTTGGGTAGGTATTTGCCCTACCAATATCCTATTCACATAGGTAAAACCATTACTATGGCCTATTTACCTAATTACCTATACACTAGCCTATCCTTAACTCTAGTAAAAACTAATACCCAAACTCAATACCCCATACACTACAACATAGGTATCTCCCATACCCATGTGTCAACCCATTACCTAAACCTATAGGCTTCCTAAACCTATATATTACCTAGTCACTCTAGGTAAAGCCATTATCTATACTCATAGGTAAAACAATTTCTATCTTGAAGTTATCTATGCTTATTGTCCTAGTCCTCATCTATACACATTATCCTAAGGCCTCGTTTGGTTCACCGATTTAAGGAACTAGAAAGGAAAGTTGTTCCTTTCCTTTGTTTGGTAACCACAAACTTGAGAATCAATTTCCTCACAAGGGGGAAAATTAGAGGGAATATGGTTCCACTCATGACTCGAATATCAGAGCTAATCGTCGAGCTTGACATAAATGATAATGTGTAAATTAGAGGGAAAATTGGCAGGGTTACCACCTTGTCAACTGGGTAGTTTAGAAGGAAAAACTTCTCAATGTGCAAATCGTTCCTAATTACAACTGATAATGTTAAATGTTATACATAAATATACATGTTCTGTATTCCACCTACCTGTTCATGTGTACCCTTGGACTGAACTCTAATGAGATGGACTGCAACATGGTTATGTGGGCTGAACACATACCTAGGGTAGACTGAAACATGATATGCAGTTTGTTATATAACAAGATGGACATGTAATACAATAGGCACATGTGGGTTGAACACATACGTAGGGTGGACTGAAATATGATATATGTAGTGCCCCAAATTCGTGATACGTATTTTGTACGTGTTCGTATTTTGACCCGTATTTCTTTTTTTTCTTTGATAGTTAGTTGTGGTTTATTTTCATATTTAGCATTGTGTTTAATTGTCATTTATCGTTCATGGATTAATTCTGATTAGTGGAGCTTGGTTTTATTTGGATAGAAGAGGAGTGGGTTGGTTTGGCTTGGCTTTGTTTACTTGGTTCATCATGAACCAAGGTGAACCCCTACCTACCACCACCATCCCCATTTATTAACCCTTTCTTCCTTCTCCCTCTTCATTAATCTCTTTTTCCTTCTTCCATTTAACTCCTGCACCTACCATAGAGAGAGGGAGAGGTCTAGGCAAGTGCATCTTGCTTCATGGAGGAACCCAAATTTTATTGTTCCATTCTCTTCCTTAGCATTTTAACATATTTCAGTACTTGGCATTTTTCTTTCCATGGCTAGATTCTTGTAGATTAAGTTTATCTTAATTTTGATTTCTTAGATTTTGATCTACTTAATCTTGTTATTTCTAAGTTTTGATGGTTCATATTGTATAGAATTTTGTTCTACCCTATTTTGACCTATGGAAGTTCGATTTGGACTCTGGATGCGGGTTTTATGGAGCTTGGAAGCTTGGGTTCATGGTGTTCTTCTTCTCGAAATTTTGGAGAAGATGAACTGTGCTTGACTTGACCGCATGAATATTTCATACGGCAAGTGTTCTTCCAGCCGCATGAGATCCTGAACCACTTAGCCGCATGCACCCCTAGCTTCTGCAGCGCATGGGCGTCAGTCCTGTCAGCCGCATGAATCCAAATTCTACTAGCCGCATAAGGTCGAACCCAGCCAGCCGCATGGAACCACTCTCGGCCAGCCGCATGTGCGCCCATCATTCCTAGCCGCACGGACTTGCTTCCATGAGCCACATACGCCCTCCATTACCGCTGGCCGCATATACTGATACCCTTCTACCGTAAGCCTTTCCCGTGAGTCGCATGCATCATTCGAGCCGCATACGCCTGAGTCATTCTCTGGCCGAATGGGGTCCAACTCATTTTCGAGCCGCATGAGGGCTCATCCCCTTCAGCCGCATGAGACCTGTCCACCGTGGCCGCATATACTCCACTGTCCCGCCAGCCGCATGAAGCTTACTTCCTTCTGGCCGTAAGATACTCCGCTGCATGACCCTGAACTCCCCTAAGCCGCATGCATTCCCTTAGACCCGAGTCCCCTCCAGCCGCATGGGCTACTCCCTCCTCGACCGCATGAGATTATTCTTGGCCGCCTATGCTCGAGCCGCATGGCTCTTTCCCTGGCTTGTATTTTATTATTTAATAGTCGTTATTAACTCGTACTTGTAACGCCATGTGTAACTTGAGTTCCTATAGCGTACACCTTTTG